>QRFB01000134.1:27497-83888 GCA_008931105.1 Oenanthe javanica | reverse complement strand
GAAAGGTTTAATTGAATCACCAATTATTATTGTTACTTGGGTAACAATGATGTATTACTAGATGCCGCTCATTGTTTATAATTTTATTATTAGATAATAAAATTATTGCCAACGTAATAATAACCTAAAGGGTCACACACAAAAAACGTCTAAACAGAGCTTTATTTAAATTATGAATTTAGATATTTTATTATTAGTTCAAATTTAATTATTGAATTAATTAAGTGGGACTTGATTAATTATATTAGAATTCGAATTTAATAATAATAATAATAACCCAAAATCAGAATGAGTTTTGGAAACCACATGGATTAGGGTTAGACCCATTATTTTAAGCTCATATAAATACATCATGATATGTTTAGGAACCTTACACTTGACAGTTTATTTTTATCAGAAAAACTCTAGCAGCTCTACACCAGAAGAGGCTAGCAAGTGAGAGAGAGAGAGAGAAGAGATAATTCGGGGCTGTTCTTGGCTAGTACCTTCTCCGCTGATCGTTAGCCGAATCAACGTTCGTGTGGATACCATTAGAGAGTGGTTGTTGAAGAAAGGGATGTCGTGTTTTGTTAAGCAAGGACCTCCTATTAAACAACAATACACAAAGCTTCTAAGGTACATATTTCTTCACCATAATTATTCATACGTTATACATGGATCCTGAGATATGGTTTCGATTTTTTTATTATTTTTACGTTAATTCCATTGCGTTTACATGCTCGAAACCTTTCGTGGCCAAACACAATTGGTTGTGAAGAAATTTGAGGTGAGGAAGAAGTGTTTGGAGTAGAAGTGAGTATTGGCAATTGCCCCTATGAAGGTGGGGAAGTTTCAAGGAACATGCATAAGTGTTGTTGTGTCTCCTTTTCTACTAAACTTCTTTCAGTAACAGGAGTGAGTTCTTGTACTGGTGCAGACCTTGTACAGGATGGAGTGGGCTGACTCCCAAGTTCAATAGATGCACTTTGTTGAGAAAGTACACCTAGTAGTAGGTGTAACCCCTTTGTAACCTCTACACCCTATTGGGAAGATGTGGAGTGGTCTAGTGTGTCCTCTTTGGTTATTTTTCTCCTTTTTAGAGGTTCCACAGGTGACTCATCTGATTGTGAGTTTTCTGCACTCTCTACAATAGTTTCTAATTTTTTCTTTTGGACAGGTTCCTCATTTTCTTCTTTTCAACCACACCCTGTTGAGAGGATGTGGAGGTTGGCTCACTAACAACTAATGGATTTGAAAGAAAGGGTTTAGTTGGGTTAAAGGTTCTTGGGTTAGGTGCATTTGGTACTTCTGCAACCTTGGAACCCTCTACTGTCTTCAAGTAACCATATGTAGGTTGCACTAGTGGGTACCCTCCAAATACACTCCTCATATGAGGTGTGATTTGAAGAGGTACATTCATTGTGCTCCTCATGTCCAATGTAGCAAAAATGATCTTTAACATGGACTTGGAGTAGCAAATTCTCTTTTTGTTCATTCCAGACATTTCAATCAAATTAGAATTTTTTAAGTTAAGAATTGAATGAATGAAGCGAGGAAAGAAAATTTCATTACCTCTCTTAGGAATCCTGGTTATGAGCTCCCCAAGAATTAGCCTTCCTACGTTCAGCTTTTGGTTGTAAGCCAAGGAGTAGGCCAGCTTTAGGGCAATTAAACTTATTTGATCGAATCCTGTCTTCCTGCATGTGAAGACCCTCAGTAATGTATTGAAGAGAAACAACCACTTTTTTTGACAAACTTCATGTTGAGTTTCCCCAACTTGATTTCATCAGAGTATCTAACGAATTCCATGAAGTCTGCTAACTCTAATTCAGTTGATACCCTGTCATGGTTTGTTGTTGGAAGCTTTAAACTCGTATTTACATCATCTTCATCGAAAGTGATGCTTTCTTGTTGGATTTTGCAGGTGACAAGGATCTTGGAGCTCCCATTCTCCAAAGCAACATCTTCCCAGTTAGCTGTGCTCCAAAACTGCTCAAGAATGTCCAGGTACAGTGGAGGGTTGCTCAACAGGGCTTCTTTCAGATATGACTCAATGAGGAACCTGGTGAAGAAGTATTTGTATTGCGTCTTAGCATCTGCATCTCTAGCAATGGCAAGAAAGTTGGTTTCAGGGATGACATACACCTCAATTGTAGGGGTGGAACTTAAAGACGCCATTAAATTACTGAATAGAGAGAGGGAGAAATGAAGAAACGAAAGTCTTAGAGAAAATAGAAGAAGAGTTTGAATGTTACTGTTGAGAGCAAAAGTTCTTTGAGTTTGCGATTAAGTGTAGAAATGAGAAGTTAGATCTACTTTGTTATTTATATAACTCAGACAATTCGACTAGAATTGTAATCGATTTTAATGGTCAAGAACTCAGAAAAAGAAATAAAATTGCTTTAGTAGAGAACTGTCAGAATTTGATCGAGAACATTTATTTGTATGTATATTCGAGAAGTGTATCAACCGAGAACTCAGTAAAACAATTTAAACCTTTCGAGAACTGGATCATTCGAGAACTCAAGGCAATCGAGAACTCAACTACCACACTGATTGAAAACTCACTAAATTATGATTCGAGAACTCTATTTAACACTAACCGAGAACTCAAGAATTGTACCTAGTCGAGAATTTAGAAAAGAATGAAAACTTAATCACAAACTCCAGTTTTGAGAAAAACTACTTTATTTCCACTTGGAAAATAAAGTATGAGAAATTTATCAAGTACACATTTTTCAGACTAAATTCAAATGAATTAATTTAATCTGGAAAGAAAAATGCATTTGTTAAATTTTCCTGCAAATTTGAATATCACACTTGTTATGAGAAATACAAGCATAGTGATTCTTTCCAGGTTTTCTTAGAACATGCAAATAGTTCTAAGTTAGTAAATTTTATTATTGAAAGAAATTCCAATGTACAACAATATGACTGATATATTTATAAATATACATCAGTTTACTTCACTTAGATAAATCATTGAGAATTCATGTTTGTGAAGTAATTATTGCAGCAGTTGGTAAGATATATTTATGTAGCCACTAACTAGAAGGATTTAGCATTCCAATCTCACTAATCAACCTGATAAAGGTGGCTTCATCTAGTGGTTTAGTAAATATATCAGCCAACTGTTTTTGTGTAAGAACATAGAATAATTTTATAATACCATTTTATGTATGTTCCCTTAATAAATGGTATCTTACATCAATATGCTTTGTCTTTGAATGATTTACTGGATTTGCAACAATAGATATAGCACTAGTGTTATCACACATTATAGGAATTCTTTCCAACACTAGTCCATAGTCCTTCAACTGATTTCTTATCCAAAGCATTTGTGTACAGCAACTTCCAGCAGCTATATATTCAGCCTCAGCTGTGGAAGTTGAAACTGATTGTTGCTTCTTGCTATACCATGACACCAGTATATGTCCAAGGAATTGACAACTTCCAGAGGTGCTCTTTCTATCAACTCTGCACCCAACAAAATCAGCATCAGAGTATCCAACTAGGTTGAATCTTATTTCTTTGGATACCATAATCCCATCTGAGTAGTTCCTTTCAGATATCTCAATATTCTCTTAACATAAATGAGATGAGATTCTTTTGGATTGGCTTGAAACCTTGCACACAGACATGTAGAGAACATAATGTCTAGCCTACTAGTTGTTAAATATAGTAGAGATCCAATCATGCCTCTATAAGTCTTCATGTCTACACTCTTTCCTTTCTTATCTTCATCAAGCTTGATAGCTATAGACATTGGAGTTTTTGCAGGTGAGCAATCTTCCATGTTAAACCTCTTGAGTAAATCATTAATGTACTTGGTTTGACTTATGAAGATGTCATCTGTTCTTTGACTTATTTGAAGACCCATAAAGTAATTGAGCTCTCTCATCATGTTCATTTCATATTCACTTTGCATGAGCTTTAAGAATCTTTGACACAACTTTTCATTTGTAGAGCTAAATATGAACCAGGATGATGTCCTCACCATACTTCTTATAAAAGAGAGTTTTGTCAATTGTCCCTCTAGTGAATTAATTTTCATGTAGAAATCTTGACAGGGTGTCATACCGAGCTCTTGGGGCTTGTTTAAGTCCATACAATGCTTTGAGAAGTCTGTAGACAAAATCAGAAAATTTGGAATCTTCAAAACCTGGTGGTTATTGTGCATAAACCTCCTCTTCCAATTCACCATTTAGAAATGCACTCTTAACATCCATTTGAAAGACTTTAAAATTTGAATGTGTTGCAAATGCTAGAAATTTTTTTATTGCTTCTAGTCTTGCAACTAGAGCAAAAGTTTCATCATAGTCAATATCTTCCTCTTATGAATATCCTTTTGCCACCAATCTTTCCGTGTTCCGTATGATAGTTCCATGTTCATCCATTTTGTTTCTATAGACCCAATTAGTGCCAATAATTGATCTGTCTCTTGGAGGTGACACTAACTCCCGAACATTGCTCCTCTCAAATTGGTGTAATTTTTCCTGCATGGCAACAATCCAGTCTGGATCCAACAATGCTTCTTCAATCTTCTTGGGTTCATTTTGAGAAAGAAAACAAGCATACAAGCATTCATTTATGGTTGCCCTCCTTGTTCTCACACCTTCATCAGGATTTCCAATGATTTGATCTGCAGTGTGAGCTCTCTTCCATTTTGTTTCATGAGATGCACCTTTTGCATTTGAGTTTGTTTCCTCCTAATTCAAATTGTTTGCATTTGTTGTTGATTCTTGAGAGGTTCCTCCTGAATGCATGCCAGAGTTGTGAGGAGCATTCTCAAGTTGAATATGACTGAAATCCTCAAATATTCTCTCTCTCTCTCTCTTCACCATGTGAAATATCCACGTGTGAGCTTTCATGTGTATTTTTATCCTTTTCATTTTTAGATGCCTCCATTTCCACTTCATTTTTAAATCTCAAGGTGTCATGGTTTTTTCTTTAATACTCATGATAGTAAACTTGGAGTCATCAAAAGTCACATTTGTGCTTTCCATCACTTTCTGTTGATCAATCACATATACTCTATATACAATCTTGTCCAATGAGTACCCTATAAAAATTCATTCATATGCTTTGGCTTCAAATTTTCCTAGATGATCAGCATCATCTTTGAGAACAAAACATTATGTTCCAATATAAAGTTTCCAGTGGAAGTTTTGCTAAATCTCTTCCTTCCCTGATAGCTGCAATTTTATGCTCCAAATGCTCTAGAAAAGTTAGCAAGAACTTTAGGTTTTTCTTTTTTGTTTCATAAGCCTTTCCATGTAACTGGAGTTCTTTGATTAGTTTGTTAAACCTCTCAAAGACCTCAATTATGCTTTCATTGGATTTTGACATAAAGGCTTCATATTGTGACACCAATAGTTGCCTCTGATTTTTTCTTACTTCAATTGTGCCTTCACATTACAACTCTATGGTTTCCCAGATATGTTTGGAAGTGGTGCAGTTGACAACATTGATGAACATAACCATATCTAGAGAGTCAATCAGGATGAGCATAAAACTATTGTCAAGAGCCATTTTCTCTCTTTCAGTATCAGTGTACTGAGATGGATCTTTTGGTACCCATGTGGCTGATATCACCTCTAAGCCGCTAGTTGTTTCAGGAACTAATGTCACAGGCATGAAAGGTCCATTCTTCAAAATTTTAGGATACATGTAGTTTGCAGTCTTGATGAAAGTAAGCATCTTTTTCTTCCATAATATGTAGTGTTCTCTATCGAATGGAGGAATCTTGATATTGTTAAGTTTTTGGGAACTCCTTCTTGATCTTTAACTGTTTGTATGTCAACAGCCTGCTCTGATACCCCATGTTGGGAATGAGTTTGTTAAAAACTATACAGAGGGGGGGATTGAATGTATAGTTGATATCTATTTTTCGATTTGCTTTTGATTATATAATTGACCAAGTATTGTAGCTTTGTTTATCTTTAATAGTGTTTGAATGAGATATAGAATTTCAGTAAAAATACCACAAATAAATATCAATATAATCTTTTTATTAAAATGATTTGCTACAATCTGATAATGTGTTTGTAATTCTCAGCTTCTTGCTCTTGAAAGAAAGACAAGGAAAAATATTATTTTTCTTCGCCCTGTCTAGTAAAGCTCTCTTCTAACTATATAGACACAAGTCTTGTTTGCACATGCTCTCACTAGATAGACATGCTAAAACTAGAAACAAACAAAAGATGCTTTATATTTGACTACCATCTATTTCTAGCTAACACAAATCTATGACAGTCTTTTCATTTTACTTTCTTTCTTATGTCTTTGTCTTCTCTTCCTTTCAAGTTTCATTGTAGACTTGTCATTATCTACACAGGATAGTCTATCCTGATCATGACAATATTTCAAATTATTTGTCTTATGCTTCTGCAAATTTCCTTGAAACTAGTTGTTTGAATCAACCGAATACTCAACTCTTTTATGCTTCGAGAAGTCAGTCTTTGAATTGTTTAACTGAGTACTTGTGAGACTTCTCGATTGATCTTTAACTTGAGACTTCTCGAGTGTATAGACTTCTCGATCGAGATATGTCTGTTGATGACTTAACGATCAGGATATACTTCTCGATTGAGTTAGACTTCTCGATCAAGCTCGATTTCACACTTCTCGACTGACTTGTTTTACAGACTTCTCGATTGGGTTACTCAGCTAACTTCTCAATTTGTTATCTGAAATTCTTGAATGATAATTCATCGGTACTTCTCAAATGACTCTATGTTCATGACTTTTTGACTGAGTAAACTTCTCGACTAGCTTGTATTCATGACTTCTCTATCAGTAAAATGCCTTAGAAACAATCTTCTTATGCAAATCCTTATTTGATGTAATGTTTTATTTTCCTGTTGCATGATTAACAGAATCTTCTACCACAATAATTATTTTCGATATTACGTATTTACAATTGGAAATGCATTAAAAACAAGCTTCTAACCGTAAATGCATAATTAAAATAATCAAGTCACTATTTAATATATGAAGCATTTGAATGTTACAATAAGACAAATAAATATAATAATGGTTGGCTTGATTTGGTCCAACATCTCCTTTTGGGGTGTTTTGTTATATTTTTGTTTAGTTATGTTCGGGTTTATTCGGTGGTGGATCTTTTGAGAATGATTTTGTTGATAATCCAGCGGATTTGGAGCATCGAAGCTGGGGCGGTGGTGATTATTGCAAGAGCTCACCTTTCACAATCAAAAATTGTTCATCCTTTGAGGGTTTCCACTTCCGGCATGTCTATAGCTGGTATCCGGCATGTAGATAGTTGAGATACCGCTCCTCCAATCTCAATTTATGCAATTGGGGTTTCTGAACACTGGGCTAACAATGATTTTTATGTGATAAGGTCAATTGTGATGTTACTGCTTTCAGGGATATTGGTGCAGTTTGGATCGCTTGGGATGTCTTCGATTTCATTTTTAGCTTTAAGAATTTTTAAATTTTGTGAGTTAAACGATCATGAAACAAATCAACTATTTGTTTTTAGTATGTTATTTGTTTTCCAACCTGATTGTATTGGCAGTTAGGGGTTTGTTCCGGCTGTGTTCAGTTCTATTTATTGAAAACTCCTATTTGTTCGTAAAAAAAACCCAAGTGTGATGAAAGATAAACTATTCCACAAGTTTCCGTTATTTAATGGCTTTTATATTATGTTCTGGAATTGATCTCGGCATAAGGTAGAAAACAAGAGTAACTTAAGTTCTCAGCATATATTGTTATAGTTCAATTTATAACGCATTTTTTGGGCCTCATGCATTAGCATTAGGGGAGAGCATGGTTTGGTTCAGGACGGTTTTCCTCCGAAAACGCATATTTTCGATTTTAAAATTTGAAAACCGTAACCGAACCGTCGGTTTCAGTTTCGATTGTAAAAAGTCAGTTCAGTTTTTAACGGTTCGGTTTCGGTTATAAAACCGAACGAAAAAATCATAAAAATATTATAAGACTTTAAATTTATAAATAGTAATGTTTTCAGGCTTTAGGAAAAAAAATTTATAACTTACTTATTTATTAATTAATTTTATATTAAACTTGACTGAAATTGTATATTACTCCCTCCATTTCATATTAATAATCTATTTTAAAAAAAACAATGCATATTAAGAAAATTTATTGTATATAGATTGTACCCATATTTATTGCATTGACATAATATAATATATGGTATGGAATTGATATTGGAAATATAAATTAAAGATATGTGGAATAGAGTTGATTTTGAAAATATAAATTAGATTTACATTCAAATTTGAATTGGATGATGTTAGTTAAGATGAATGTTACAGAAGGGGGTTGAATGCACATTAATTAATTATGAAGGATTCTTGCTAACAACAAATAAGAATGATAATTAACAAGTTAATGATGCAAACAAACTAAGCAGATAAAATGACAGGGTGCTTAACTTCAAAAATTAATTTTATTAATTTTTATTTTGCTACAACTGTCTGGAAAAATAATTACAGCTTCGATAGATACAATAACAATGAGTTTGCTAATATTTCTATACTTGAGAAATTCTAGCTCAGTTGCATGATAAAAAGTACTTGTGAGATATGTGTATTTATACTGAAACACATATCCCACTTACAAGTGTATTTTCCCTTATTCCTAGAACAAAGTTTGAAATAGAAATTTTACTTTTTCCATTCAAATTTGTCTTCATTCCGTTTGTAGATAAAACAGTTCTGAAATATGCAGAAATCTTTGACTCTTTAAGCACGCTTTACCTTTTGCTTGAATTCTCCCAAGTTGCAGTAGTAGACTAGATAGTAATGTCAAAATCAGTCCTTGTATTTTCACTATCTAGTCTGCTACCTGAAATAGACTGACAGCTTCACTAAAAGTTTACTGACAACATTTAGCTCCTCTGTGGTGACAGTATCTTCGGCTCCGCATACTTTGTTGTCACACTCGATAGTCCATGAAACATATTGTCTTCCAAAGCTGCTGTCAACTATCCCCGCCAATTTTGTTGTCAACTACTCCGCCAAAATTGCTGTCAGTAAAACTTGATGTCTTCAATTCTTCATTCTCCGTCAATTTTATTGTCAATGGAATAGTTGTTGTTGGTAAAACTTGATGTCTTCAAATTTTCATTCCCTGCCAAGTTTATAGTCAATGGAATAGTTGTTGTCTGTGTTTTGAATCATGTTATGCATGAACACTTAGTGAACTTCTACTACATGACTCATTTTTATTCTTTTATACAAGACATTAACTTTTAAATGTACTGTCACCTAACTAATACTTTTAAATGTACTGTCTATAAGTGACTACCAACTATACTGTCAATGATTATATGACGGTATGTTTTACTTAGCTTATTAAACTTAAACTAAGTACATTAGTTTATTACACAATAATCCATAACAGATGATTATTTTGAAACAATTTTTTTTTGAAACTAGACTATTAATATGAAATGGAGGGAGTAATGAGTAATATAATTGATTCTAATTATCTCAATTAAATAATAAAATAAATCCTAACTTCATTAATTAATATTCAATCCTACTATTTTTATATCTCAATCTTCTCTCTCCTAAAATTACTATTTGAAATTTTTAATATGAGTAAAAATTCAAATAAAATAAAATTATATCACTATCATTTTGATGTATCTATATTTAATAATCGGTTTACTTTTAACTTATAACCGGAACCAATCTATCTGTTCAATTTTTAATTTTTCAATTTCGGTTTTAATTTCAGTTTTATGTGGATTGGTTTTTACCAGTTTCAGTTTTATTTCATTTTTTGCTCACCCCTGTCAACCACGTAACACACCTTTGTTTTTAATAACCGAATGCTCATATATAATAAGAATCGGAAGAATGTTTAATAATTTTTTCAAATATTTTACCGTAAATAAATTTTTAAGTAATTTTCATGTATTTTAATAATCTAGACTGATTAAATATATTAAAAGAGCATGACAAAAAATTTATTCTTTATATCAAAAATATTAATAACAGTATACTTATATAATGTTTAATATAGATAAAGTAATAAAAATATTGTTATAATAATATAGATTCAAATTCTCAACAAAATATTAAAATCGTGTGTGTGAATATTAAATTATATATAATAATACTAATAAATTTTTTGTTATTTATTTAGATTATTTTTTAATATTCTTTTAATAGATACTTTAGTCATCGCACAAATTTATATTAAATATTTAATAATTTACTATTTATATATAATATATTTGATATATAAATATATAATTTAAACATGTTAAAAAGTAATATAATTATAATATATCAATATATTAAAGTTTTTAAAAATTAAAAAACTGCTAGTTATTTTAAAATAAATAAGAAAAATATATATGTGCATCGCACGTGTTAAAATATAGTAATAATAATAAAGGTAACTCTCATATTTTCCTATAATAATATATTAACATATATGCTAACATACCCCTCAAACTCACAATACTCAAAATCGAGAGTTTGCCGAAATTAAAAAAAAATAGAATCACCCGTTTCGATCAATATAGTCACACACTTGAATCAACTTTTTCGTTATGATCAATTCTTCATCCTTGTCTTCATCATCTTTGTGCTCGTCACCATATTTGTCATTGTTGCCACCATTATTGTTTGTCATGATTTTTCTAAAAATCTCTACTTTTATTGTCGTTGGTTTGAGACAATTTCTTCCACAAATCCATCACCATTGTCTTTTCTTCTTCTTTTTTTAATCAACCCACAAACTTTTGTAAGCCCTTCTCATACCCACGACCTCTCGTGAATATCTTTTTTTTCACATCCCATAAACTCTTGTAAAATATTTTTTTCCTGAAATCCACGAACTCTCGTAGATTTTTGTTTCTCGCACTCACGAACTCTTGTAGAATTTTTTTCACATTTACAAACTCTTATAAGATTTTTTGTCTCACACCTAATAACCTAGGCTCTGATATCATGATAAAATAATTTCAAATTCTTTTCTTCTCATTCAATTTTGAACGCATAAGGCTTGATTCTTTTATATGATCACAATTGTTTATATAGTCGATCCCTAATCAATAATAAAAGAAACTAATATAATAAGAGAACTCTGTCTAATAATAATAATAATAAAGGTAACTATCATATTTTTCTATAATAATATATTAACATATATGTTAGCATTATGTCTATATACATATAGCCATAAGTTGCCGATTCATACTATATTTATAAAACCTCATTATTATCTTATTATTCTCTTATTAGTAATTCCATAAGGGGGTGTCGGGTTTAAGAATTTTTTTATATTAGTTATGGGTTTTGTTCATTCCAAACTTATACCAGGTGTTTTGTTGAAATCTTACACCTGTTGTTTGGTTGAAATTTTTTAATTTTATAATACATACCTCAAGGTATGAGTTTCTGATATCCTAATGGAAGGTGGGTACGAGCTGGGGTATGAGGATTCAAATCAAAATTTTATTATTTTTATCTTTATTTATATAATTGCATTTTAATTTTTAAAATAAAAAATTTATAATGATGTTGTTTAATATTTAATAAATAATAGTGATTTATTTTTCATATGAACTTCATATATTATTTTATTTTTCTATAATAATATGTTAACATATATGTTAGCATTATGTCTGTACACATATAACCATAAGTTGTCGATTCATACTATAATTATAAAACCTCCTTATATTCTGATTAGTAATTCAATAAGGGGTTGTTTGATTCAACAATTCTTAGTATTATGTATGAGTTTTGTTCATTCTAAACATATACCTAGTGTTTGGATGAAATCATGTACCTGGTGTTTGGTTGAAAATTTTCAATTTTAAAACTCATACTTTAAGATATGGGTTTCTGATACTTTAGGTGGAGGTGGGTACGAGCTGGGGTAGGACGATTCAAATCAAAATTTTATTACTTTTATTTTATTTATATAATTACATGTTAATTTTTAAAATAAAAATTTTATAATGATGTTGTTTAATATTTAATAAATAATAGTAATTTATTTTCCATATTAACTGTGTATATTATTTTATTTATTAAAAAATATATTAAATTAACAAATTCATTTCACCATTCAACCAAAAATATGATATCAAGAATGATACTTATTCCTAGACCACCTTAATCTGATCCCCGATTCCAACCCGATACCACTCCATGAAGCAAATGACACCTAAATACTCTACTTCTAATCAAATTATATTATATATTGATATATTAATTAATATTAATCTCACTAATTCAAATTTAAATAAATTCTCATATTTATAAAATAAATTTTATTACTATTATTATTATTATTATTGATATTGTCATATTACAATAATCTATATATGATATTTAATCAATTTTCCGTTTTGGATTTTATTATCTGAACAAGAGAAGTAGGTACATTTTACGGTAACGGTGTAGCGTCAATTTATTTTGATGTCATTTGGTTCATGATATTTAGGTATCATGTATGGGTTTATGTTTCCGTCATTCTAACTCTATACATGTTGTTTGGTTGAAAAAATTAAAATTCATATCTCAAACCCATAGGGTATGAGTTTCGATACCCAAGGGGGAAGGGTATGCGACATCGGTATATAAAATTATTCATTTTTGAGTGAAATAAATTCATTCCAACACTCAACCAAACATATGGCATAATTAAGAATACTTGAATCTCATACTACCCTAATCCGATTCCTCATTCCAACTTCATACCCTTCTACAAACCAAACAACCCCTTAAACGCCGCAAGTCCAAGAAATACATTCTTTAGTGGGGATTAAAACCAGTAATATTTATACTAATATCATGGCATCCGTCTGCAGAGTCATGGCAAATGGCGGAAGGGACTGAGTGTTGGACTAAACCAGATAGATACTAATAGCATCAAAGTGAATATTGATGCTGCTATTTTTGAAGAGGGGGGCAGGTATGCTTTTTGTTGGGTTTTTGGATTTATGCCAAATTATTTGTAATATAAAATGAATAAAAAAATACATGAACAATGAATTTATGAGTATCAAATATATGCATTGACTTTGAATTTAATGCATATGAGTTACATATATGTTATTTATATTGTGTAAGGTACATGTTATATATATTGATTAGAATTAATGTGTAATAAATTATATTAAGAATATGGGCAGTTACAATTTGGAGTGGAGGTGATATAGAGGCAACAGCGACTTAAAGTTGTTTCTGACTTTAAGCTGAAAAATGTCTGTTTGTGTAATAAGTCAGAAGTCGACTTAAAGTCAGAAATAAGTCAGAAACTGACTTAAAACCATAAACAAGTATTATGTACTTTTTTCAATGACTTATTTTTTTTTATTTTTCTATTTTGATAAAAATTATTAATATGTAATAAATTACTCATAAATCACTTTTATTATTATTATTATTATTATTATATTTTTAAAAACTCACAAGTCACTCATAATACAAAATTACCCAAATATAAATTTTAAGCTACCAGTTTATCTCAACAATAGTTTGTTGAGAGGTTTGTTCAATATATCATCGGGGCTCCTTAATATTCTTACCAAAATATTTCTTCATCATACATATATAAATACACTACAGTTTTGGTGGATCTGCTAATCGTATTGCTCGTCACATTGCTAGAGTTTGCGGTTAAATGCTGATTGTATCTATCTGGAACATAATGTTTCTGCTGATATCATGTCTATTGTTGAGACCGAGTTCGTCTAGTTTAATGCAATTCTCGGTTTAAAAAAAAAACAGTAATACGGAACTGCAATTGTTTATACTAATTTTCACAAATTGGAACCGGGACTCTGTACTCAAGTTTGTGTCTCTCCTACTCTTTTTGAGCTTCACTTGATCTGAAAATTTGATACCAATCCAATTCGTATTTGCACCCTTCATTTAGAATTCTCAAAGCTTGTTATTTTTGCAAAACTAGATTTATAACTTGTCAATTCAGATATTGTAAACAATATGGAATTGCAGGCTGTAATCACCAGCAAAAATGGTAAAGCACCACAGTTCCGAGAACTCCCGGCATGTGATCTTTTAACTATATTTATCATAAAACAAACCATGATTGTATGATATTAAAGCATGCTAATGCACAACACATCAACAATGAAAAGAAAGTCAAATTAAACATAAAAAATACAGTGCAACTCCAGGTAAAACCCTCCGAAAGCATCACTTGACAGAATCTAATTTGTAAGCTCCATAATGGCAGAAACAATATCCCCATCAGCTGCTTTAAGAGCTTTTACTGCTTTTGATCTTGTCACTCCTGCTTGTGTCATCACCAGCTCAATATCTTTTGGTTCGACACCAGTTTCATCAACATCTTCATCATCCTGAGCAATAACAGAAGGCTCTGCTTTTGGTATGACATTACTGAGATTGGTTGGGGCTTTAAATTGCTCTGCTGCTTGAGTCTGCAACTGCGAACTCAAGTCTTCAATCTTAGCCTCGCCAAATATGACATATGTGTCTGAATTAGGACTCTTGAAAACATCTGGCTTTGAGATGACAAATAGAATCTGAAAGAAGAAATCAAACAGTAACCAACGGCAAAAAGTTGATATCTGTTTTGCATCAAATATGTTTTCCCCAGTAAGAAACTCACATTCTTGCTCTTCTTAACAGTGACACGGCTGACCCCAGGGATGGGCTTCATTCCTAGCTTAAGCATGGCCTTTCGACTCTTCTTCTCGCTTCGACTCTGCTTTGATCTCCCACTTGCGTCTCCTAGCCCTGTCCACGGCAATCAGATTTTCATCACGTTTAGAAGCTCTCACTTCAAACGTTCTTTTAAAGGTAGATTTCCAAATCCAAACATTATTTAACAATTATCATTGCAATTGTATATCAAGCACAAACTAGAAAACCTAGTACTTTAACAATATCGAAGATCTTATTTCAAACAGGCAGAAGTAAAACTGTTTCAGTTTACTTATATCAAATGACTATTCAAATACAATAAGAAATGGAATAGACAGATTTGCTGAAACACCATGGATCGTGTCATTGCCCTAGCAAATTGTGCACCTATCATTTTTGGTACAAATTAAGCAAAGCTCAACTTAAGACCACACTTACTAAGAACACAACTTAATTGATCAACAGAGATTCCAAAGAACCTCTTTAGCTAACTTATGAGCTAGAAACCTGACCTAAACCATTTCCACAACTGGGCAAAAAAATATAATGAAATAAGCATAATTCTCAGAATGAAGAGTAGATTGATCGCTAATGTGCTGGTAAAAAAAAAGTTTCATCGTTACCTTCAACATCATCTTCATCCTTGTCATCATCATCGTCATCTTCATCATCATCGTCATCTTCATCTTCAACCGTAGGCTCCTCTGGCTGCAAAAAAGTTTAGCAAATCATCAGCACTTCCACCACTAGCAACTTGACTCAAAAAAATTTGTCTGAACTTAAAGTCACTTCCAAACAGAGATCAAAACATTTTTGCAATTATGAAGCTCGGCTTCTTAACCAAACCAATATAGGGAGTGTAAAACTATTGCAAACAAGCAAAGTATCAGCACAAAAGACCAGCAACTATTTTGGCACCAAAACTATCAAACTGACAAGCGCTGAGCAACTATAAGCTTTCTAAATTACACTTAAAAAAATCCATATATAAACAACTTTGAAATATTCAAATACTAACGATTAAAATCTCATTTTTAAATAACAGAAGGTGTTGCAGATTTTCTTATAGATAAGGACAAACATGCCTTCATAGAGGTAGAGCGCAAAGACAAAATATTAACACTCTTCCACACAATACTCGAGAATGTTTAAGTTGCTCATTACTCAGGGAAGAATAGGCAACTAATATTCCCAACATCACCAATTAGCATCATATCCTTATATCTAAAGGAAAGCTTGGATAAATACACAACCTCTTACTTCACCGACACATATACATTTACAGAATCGATAAACATCACTCAAAAATTAGGTTCAACAAAAGAACCTCTATTTTAATTAAAATAAATCTTCAACAAATATTAGGATATAACAAATAACTGTTATACAACTATAATTCATGCTATATAAACTAAAGATTAAACAGATCTACAAAGTCTCATCCTTTCTATAAAAGAACAACATCAATTAACTGATAGAACCCTAAAACCCGAAATTTCATCCCATTTCACTAATCTTTATAGATCTATTGGCTCAAAGATGCAAACTTTATAGTCAAGAACCAACAATCTAAGCCTAAAAAAACACACCCAACTAATTAAAATGATAATCATAGACAAAGAAACAAAAACTTGTATAATTACTAAACAAACATACCAACCAATCAAACAACAAGCAGCTTTAAATAGACACAACCTTAAAATATATTCAGAAACATAAATAAACTGTAAAGAGTGTAAGAGAAAGATAGTTACATCAATCTTTTGTTGTTCAAGGTGGGCAGCCAAGAGTTCTTCTTGTGTTTGAGCAGTCATGGTGCCTCGGTGAAAAGATAAATAGATATATGCTTACAATGCAAATGTATCTATCTATAAAACCCTAGAAAACCTGTCTTTAACCTCAAATATGTATGTACTTTCTCACTGTTGGACTATAACTTTATAATGGGTCATGGCCCAAAACTTTTTTGGTCGAAAGAGTAGACTGATTTAAATCAAAACTAATTTTCGAGCTTTTTTTATTCTTAAGATTAAAATAATAATAATGATATGAAAAAATTATTAAAAATTTTGTATATTATTTTTGCTAAATAAAATGATTTTATATTTAAATTGTTATAACTTAATTTTAATTTTAATTTTAATTTTAAATACCTACATATGATATAACAAAGGTAATTATGTAATACACATATTTTATTTATAGTTTTGAACGTATGAATATGAATTTAGATACGGGGAATTTGGTCGAATATATGAATATAGATGCAGGGTATTTGGTTCAATTAATTAATACAGTTAACAATTAAAGATCTAATTTTCATAAATGACATCAATTATAGTTTACTCACAAATTTTATATAATAAAAATATTATAGATTACTCACAAATTTGTCTTTTGGTTTTAAGAATTATTTTTTTGATTGAAATAAATAATACATTTTGTATTAAGGATTTATAAAACAAATCCTTTGTGGGATGAGAACAAATCAATAATATTTTTATGTGAAAAAAATATTATTTTTAACCATGCATCTAAATTTAGATGTACAAAATTAGATGACTTGAATAATACATAAAAAAAAATTAATAATATATATGTGTGTGTGTGTGTGTGAGTGAGTGTGTATAATCAATGAAACGGCACCCCTTTATATTGCATGCAAGTCGTTAGAGCATTCCCATTAGCCCCGATCCCCACCCCAAAATCATATTAAAAATAATAACTTTTCTCAAATTTTATTTATGTTCTAAAAATTTCCTACATTTCATTCCTCATCTCTATACATATTTTCTTTTTTATTAATTTCCTTTTCTTATATTTATAATTTTAATTATCAAATTTTATCACATTTAAATTCTTAAAATGTTTTAGAAAATATATTTACATTTAATATTTTTGAAAATTTCTATTTTCATATAATAATTTAATATTCAATTTTATCTTAAAAATGAAAATTTTAAAAATTTGTGTTAGACCACCACTTCCACTTTCACTGCCACCGCCATCACTGCCAACCCGCCAAACTACATTGGCACCGCTACCACCAGCTTCCCAACTGCTGCCTCTAACTCCACTTTCATCATTTTCCCCAACACTACCACCATCTCCCCTACCTCCATTCCCATCCCCACTACCTCTGTCACCTCCACTACTGCCTCCAGCGTCACTGCCAATTCTGCTACCTACCCAACCATTGGCACTGCGGCTGCCAGTTCTGCTATTTCCCAACCATTAGCACTGCCTCTACCCCCGCTGATACTATTACCTCCCCGAACATCATTACTGCCTCCATTATTTCCCCAACCACGGGCACTGCCTACACTGCTGCTTGTTATACCAACATCCCAACCACCGACACTGCCTCCACTGCTGCCTGTTCTACTAACACCCCAACCACTGGAACTGCCTCCACTGTTGCCTGTTCTAGTAACACCCCACCCACCAGCACTGCCTCCACCGCTGCCGGTTCCGATGCCTCCCCAACCATTGGCACTGCCTCCACCATTGCCTGTTCCACTATCTCCCCAACCACCAGCACTGCCTCCACCCCCGCTGCCTGTTCCACCAAATCCCCAGCCACCACCAGTGCCTCCAGTTCCACGATCTCCCCAACTGTCACCACCACCAGTAGTACCTTCAGATCCAATACCTTCCCAACTGTCACCGTCACCACCTCTGCCTGCATATGTCAATTACAGAGTATGCATCAGACAAGAACTCAAGTAAAAACTTTAAACTAGTGTATTGTTTAGGATGGCCAAGGCCCAAGGGCACTCTAGTATATGTGAATTCAAAATATTTAATTCACTTGTAGATACATAGCAAGATATCTCCAGAACAAACCATTCTCTAGGCATGCAGTAAACCCCAAATATATACTAAACAATTTTTTAAAACATTATGCAAAGAGCATGCAAAAGATCTGAAAATACCAATATAACAACAGCCTACCGAAACCTCATCCAGATGCAACACACAAAAATTTATAAAATATCAATTCAAATCACACTGTAACTCTGCAACTTATAAAAACATTACACAATCATAATCACTAAAATAAAATTTAATACATATATATATACTCGTAAGATCGAAGAAATATCATCAAAAAATTGTTGAGAAACTCTGTAACACTAATATATATATATACCGTCTTCTTCCTGATCTTCACCCCGGTCTTCATCAGAATCCTCTTCTCTAACGTAAACATCCACTTCATCTGCAAACAATGATACACAATATAGATAAAACAATCAAATTTTAAAGCATTTTTTTCAGAAAATTAGTTGAAGTTACCTGCAACTTCTGAAACCTCAACATATTTTCCAACCATTTTTCTATAAAACCTGAAGCTCAGAGACCCTAAATGCTCAACCCAACATTTATCTGGACTGTCTAGAGACTAGTGTATATATGCAAAACTGTAGTTTGCATGTCTATATATATACACTTAAAAGATAGAGTATATGAGAATGGTACCGTCAAAATAATGCAAATATCTGATTATTTTAATCAGTAAAGGAAGATAATAGTACTACTGTATGAACTTATCATATCTGTGACCTTGGTCACGGGTACTCTTAATCCTAGTTTTCTGTGAAAAAGTGACCATGCTGTAAATTCTACACGGTATCAAAGATTTCTCCAGGCCTTGTTAACCAAACTAAAAATTTTAATTGACCAGCTGAGTTTGAAAGAATTTAATACTTCTTCAAGGCATATGAAAAATAGTCAATATTTATATTGAATAAAGAAATGGACAATCTGTATTTGACTTGATGATCACAACTATTTCCACAATTATATCAGCAAAACATGATTATAGATAAGCAGAATTCTAAACCGATCGATCCGAAAGTGCTGATCCTAAACTGCGAATATTATCGTTGTTGTCTTTATTGTTTCTTCTGTAAACATTTGCAATTGCTAAATATTCAAAATCTAAATTTTTATTTGAACATTTTACTTTTACTTGCATATTCATTCCCTAAGCAAAGAAGAAAAGTGCTCTTACGTTTGAAGCCTAACAAAAAAATTAAACCAACAGATGTAGCTAAATAAAAACAATGTCAAGAAGACAAACAATGGTAAGCAAGTCCCTATCTAAAAAATTGGCAGTAATCATATGAAACAGGCGACCAAATACTAAGAATGAGGAGCTTACAAATGAAAAACAGATGATGTTTCAGAGCTTCATACGTGAAAAAGTGGAACAAAAACAGGCTACCAAAAGGCACATTGTTCTCATTCATCCCTCTTCCCACTAGTTAAGCAACTTTAGAACCTCACAAATTAGAGCAGAAATAATCGCTCCTGATCGATATTGAGCACAAAGCAGGCACATTTAGTGTCCTCACAAGCAAATTTTATGATTTAGACTATATAATCTCTGTCTCTGAGATCTGTTCCAGGTTACGCACTCAAAGATATAAATGTTGTCATCAAACAATATTGAATCAAGCATTAAAAGAACCAGGTAGGAAACAATTATTGATATAGAAATAGAAAACAAAAAATATAGTACACATACAACCAAATTAATATGGTACTAAAACACTGATGTAGAAATAAGCTGTTTGTTTTTCAACAAGTGAGCAAAGTTTCTGGCCTACAGGCTATAGTAATAATACAGCCTGAGCTGTCACTAATATCCCAATTTCAATATAGTTGAATACTTGGCTATGAAAATCTTATTAAATATAGTTCCATTGTCTATGAAAATTGCTTCAAGCATACTTGCTAACTTGCTGCATTGTTAATAAGTTGATAATAGAAAGTCGTAGAGATGCCTCATTACATAATTTTAAGGTAGAGGGTGCTAGAAACTTAAAGTAGTGAGCCATAACAACCTGAATCACCACTTTTTATACTAAATCAACAGATGAATTGCCAAATACATAAGGGAGTTATTCATGTTCTTCCAACTTAGCTGCTATCCCAGACAGATGTCCCTGATCTTCTAACATCTTTGACAGAACCATGAGCATCTGCATGACTGCATGTCAACCCCTATAATTGCTATTGCTGCTACTACCCCAAGTGCCAACACTTTTATTGTAACCCCCAGCACCACTAGCTTCCCAACCTCCGTTGCCGCCGCCACCACCAGCTCCCGCACCTCCCCAGATGCTTCCGCTGCCTCCATCAGTTACACGACTTTTTCCACTTACCCAACCACCTCCGGTACGTCTCCACCCGCCATCGCCTGCCATACATGATACATCCCCATCCATCGCTGCAAGCATCGGTTACATTGCCACTTGCAGAATGTCCCCGCCAGCCACAACCAAAAACAGTTTGACCACCACCGCTAGCATTGCCTCCACCAGCGCTTGCAGTATGTCCCCACCTATCACCACTAGCATTTCCACCTCCACTTGCAATACGTCCCCACCCATCACCACCAGCATTGCTTCTACCGCCACTTGCAATACGTCCCCACCCATCACCACTAGCATTGCTTCCACCGTCGCTTGCAATACGTCCCCGCCAGCCACCACCACCCCATACCCCATTTTCACCACCATCACTAACTCCCCAACCACCAGAAATTTCTCTTTCACCAATGTCACCACCTCCCCAACCACTACCAATTCTTCTACCACCTCCCCAACCACCAGCATTACCTCCACCTCCACGTCTACCATTGTTACCACCACGGCCAACTTCACTAAGTCCCCAACCACTACCAATGCTTCTACCAGCACCCAAATCACCACTTTTTCCCCAATCAACAGTAGCACCATCACCACCACCCAAATCATCACTTTTTCGCCATACAACAGTAGCACCATCACCACCGCCCAAATCATCACTTTTTCGCCATACATCAGTAGAACCATTACCACCATCAAAATCACCATTTTTCCCCCAACCAGCAGTAGCACCATTACCACCACTTCTATCACCTACCCAAACAGTAATATCACCAGTTCCACTGCCTCCCCATGCACTAGTTTTTCCAGACACCCCACTTCCACAACCTATGTATGGTCCCCGACCACTATATGGCCCAAGTGAACCACTTAGATGCCTACTCTGAATGACACCATTTCTTGAGTCACCTATATCAGCATATATCAGTTACAATATGCATTCCACAAGAACATAAAAACTAAAATTTGGATTCAAAGGTGTTTTAGGCCAAATCCAGGAGCCACTTGTACATTGCACAATATCTAATTTAGTATATAACGAGGCTTTATTTAACAAAATCCACCAATACAAACCATTCTTTACGCAAGAATAGCAAATATATGTAACAGGGCATCAACCATGTACTCCATCTATTAACCAACACGAGTTTAAGATCAACATGACAATTTCTTCTTCTTCTTTTGTCAAACACAATTCGAAGAGCATGCAAAAAATTGGAGATATAGACACCAAAATCCAATCTAGATGGGTCAATAGAAATTTCTCAATATATAAATTATTATACAGTCTAGTCAAAACTCAGCAACTATCCACATGTACAAGCATAATCACATGCATTCACCAAAACAAACTTTTATACCTACTTGTCAAGATCATCAATAATGTAATATACATACATGCAAACAAAAAAATATCAAGAAAATGCAATAAAAATATGTAACAGAAAAAGAAATATAAATAGATACATAAACCAGTCAGTAGTCATTACCATCGGACTCTTCATCTTCCTCAAGGACTTGATCAGCTTCCTCTTCACTGCTGAACATGTCTAAGTAAACAAAAATGCACAAGATAAACAAAAGAATCAGATATCAAACACACAATATCACAGTAAGATAACACATTATGTTGAAAATACTTTCTTCTTCTTCTTCTGAGATTTCGCAGGCATTCTGTAGACACATTTTTTCAATTAATCAATTTAAATCTACAACCACTTCTCTACAAAACCTTTTGTTCTGTAAAAAGAAAAAAAGACAGTAATGCTCAACACACCAATATGTATATAGAGAGACTGAAGGGCTGGTGAGTTTATTTATAATCATTAATGACACGTTCAAACTTCAATCAGCATAATTATATATGTTGGCCTTCTATTTTACCTTTGAGTCCAACATGGCACTATTAGCCAGCTAGGGTGAGAAAAAGTTACTGTAAATAACTAGTACTCGCTCGGTGATTGTTAACATCAGTGTCTGACAGACACGCGTGTTTATACGGTTACGTAACTTATTTTTAAATTATTGTTTAATTGAATGCAAATTTAAATATTCAATTTTTATTAAAAAATTGTAAAAATCAGTTATGTAACTATACTTGCACTTTAAAATTCGTGTCACACACTCTCTGAATGTTAACAATCAAAAGGGATATAAAAGTAGACCGAAATAATTATAATATAATTAGTTAAATTATAAGTATAAAATTAATTAAATAATTTTGGTGCCAAGTAGGTATAAAAATTTTGGTGCCGAGTTTATTTATAATTATAAAAGATTTATAATTTTATACCTACTTAATTATAAAAGTTTTATAATTAATTATAAAAGTCTTACCTTAATTTTATACCTACTTGGCACCAAAATTATTTAACTTTTATGGTAAACAGAAATGAACCAAAATAATATAACTAATTATATTATAAATATTAAGTTAAGACTCATAAATTTAAATAAGTATTTATAGCAAATAACAATAATGGCCTCATTTAGGGCAAGTCTCGTATAAATTTAAAAAATAAATATATTTTTGAACTTATAAATTAACTGCAGTATGACATAAGTCAAAACGCCCCGCTATTTGATAAGAAATGATAAGCAAAAATGGTAAAGAAAGGGAAGTTTTAACAACATTTAACAAAAGAAATTATTCCAAAAAAAAAAAAAACAATACAAGCCGCATTCATTTAATAGTAATACAAATAATGGCCATAAGAGCATCTCCAATGGGGAGTCCCATTTCCACTAACAAATGGGACCCCTTTTTTGCCACGTAAGCATCAAGTGGATTTCAAAGAAAAGTTGTCAACTTCATCTAATGCTGGTCTCATTTTCCACTTACAAGTAGGACCCATTTTATTCTTATCATATTATATTTATGATAAAATGATATTTTACAATTCAATTTTAATTTTTTTTAAATATTGTTAATATTCTAATAATCAAATTAAAGTGATTAATTTTTTTAAAAATATTATTACAATAAAAGATAAATATCATAATAAAAATGCATTATATTATTGAAAAACAATACATGAGAAAATATTACATTAAAAATATCACACGAGAAAGCATTAAATTTAAAATATTGCGATATGAAAAATTAACGATTATTATGGAATTGGGAGATATGCTCAACCAAGTCATTTTGTAGCTGTCGATGTGTCTGTTTATCATGCATCAATATAATCTTCTGAATATATGTTTCATACTACTAGACTGGAGGTTGGTTCTTCACCTAA
Organism: Oenanthe javanica; assembly: GCA_008931105.1. NCBI lineage: Eukaryota > Viridiplantae > Streptophyta > Magnoliopsida > Apiales > Apiaceae > Oenanthe > Oenanthe javanica. The sequence goes on along the minus strand of QRFB01000134.1, from coordinate 59,858 downwards.
ATTTGGTTGCGATAAACTATTTCTTGTATCATCATAAGTTCGTAAGGAACCAAATTGTTGGAATTGTTTGGATTCATCTTTTGCCAAAGATTTTTTTTTTTTTTTTTGAGAATGTAAAGATTATGAATAAGGTATGAGAATTGAGTATTTATCAGTGTTCTAAAACTCGTTAGGTGGCCTAGGGCGGTAAGAGTACCTTCGAGAGACTAATCGGTGAATCGGAGATTAATCAGATATATTTAAATATTTTTTTTAAATTTTTATAATTTACAATTATACATAATTTTAAAATTGGTAGTCATTTTCATAGTTCCATAAATAACTAATATTAACACTGGTATTTATATGTTATATTAACGTTACAATAACGTTGGAAGCAAATAAGCAATAAAACAATAAACTGAAAAAGTAGCACTGGAGTCTGCATGCATGTTCCATCAGATTAACATTAAAATAAGAAAAAGAAATGAAATGGGACGGTCCCAGGGTAGTGGGACTACCCACTTCTCACTCTTCTTGTACAATGCAAAACCAATCCATCTTTTCAACAAAATCCCATTTCGCATTGCCCGAGGAGTCAAATGGGACTCCATTGTGGATGGTCTAACATCCTCTACTATCCTCCACGGTCATGTAATCAGAACTGCGACCTAAATCTTTTTTAAGAATAGTATTATTGGTTGCAAATTTGTTTTCAAAATATTTCTCAATATATTATATTTTAATTAGTTTTAATTTAATTAATATTAATAAATTTCTATATTTACATAAATTTCTTTAATTAAAATAATTTATAATAATATATTATTAAATCCACGTTTGATAAAAATAATTTAGGATATAATTTGAAATAGGGGTAGAAAAAACCGAAACCCCCCCCCCCCCCCAAAAAAAAAATCAAAAATCAAATGTCAAAATTAATAACCTGGTTTCGATTTTATATTAAAATTGCACCTAGATTAACCAAACATGATATTATATAGAGAGAGAGAAAGAGAGATTTTTTGCTTATATATATGTACTATGTATGTATGCGCTAAATAGGAACTAACTATTAGTCAGAGAATCTGGGGAACTACTAGAAATAATTTAATTTCCTGACCCGATCCAATTAATTATTAAGCTTCAATTATATAAATTAGATGTTTAATTAAATGTTAATACATGTTAATAATTTTATTATGAAAATATTGAAATTATGTTCTGTAAAAATTATATTAGTACAAAACACAAAAAAGAACATATTATATAATATATGTTCTATTTTATAATTTTCATAATTCGACCCGATCCAATTAATAATTAAGATTCAATTATCTTAGATTAGATATTTAGTTGAATGCTAATATATGTTACTAATTTTATAAAACTATTATAACTATGTTATGTAAAATTATAGTAGTACAGATTACAAGAAATAACATATTATAAAATATATATTTAAGAATATAATAAAATATAAATTATAAAACATTGTTAATAATATAGTACATAACACAGTGTAGAACATATTTACATTATAAAAAATATTAATTATTAGATAGTTCCTGAAGTTAATGGTTCACTGTAGAACTTTGCCTTATATATAATAGCTTATAACGGGTGCAAAACAAGATATTAATAAATTATATATTAATTATTCTATATAATTTAAATATTTTATTTAATATGACAATTTGTTTTATTATTTTTTTATATATTTTTCTATACAATGATATTTATATATTACTATTCACAAAATTAATGATAAGTCATGATTTTAAATAAATAAAAGAGTTTGAATGATGATGAAATTGAGTTGAATGTGAGTAACTATATTAAACAAAAATTATATGACATATATGATTCTTAAAATAGAAAATATAGAATATAATTTAAGTATAATATAATATTATCCTAAAATTATATAAAAGGAGTATTTGATAGAGCCTCGTAGAGTTGTATGTATGATACATTGATGCCCTATGCAAAACAAAATTACACATAATAAATTATCAATCCGCTAAATTAAAAACTAAGATGACAATTTTAAATGTTATAAAATTAGATTTTATTAAAATGAGATGGTTAGTTCACCTATAATTAGACGGTTATGATATTTTCTATGGTTCATCTAAGTGTTTTAAAAAATAGTTCTCTAGTTTGTTTATAATAATATAGTATATATATATATAAGCTATTTAAAAATTAATAACACTAAAACACTTATGATGTTTATACTCAAATTTATGCATGAGTTTTATTGTAGTCTAGTGAAAATTTTATTACAAAATGTACGTGTATAAATAACAAAAAAATGTTATTTTTTTCAAAAATTTGATTTTGATAAAATTTTGGTTTGAAAAATAAAGATGATGTAATATTTCTAATTTACCACATAGTAATCCAAGTTAATTGACAAATGTACATTATGTACTATTCAATTTCAATTTTGAAGCACCCCAGACAACAAATTGACAAATACCCCATTAGTCCTGGTATTAATATTATAGTGAACATTTGCGCAAATTATGTTTACTAAGAACCGTGATTTGCAGAGGTTATTCCCCACTTTTCCTGGTTACTTCCAAAGTCCAAACACTTAAAATATATAAGTATATATTATAAGAAACTGTTCACCAATGGCTTACATTAAAAAAAAATGTCAATACGTTCTGTAATATAGCGTACATACGCTCTATGATAGAGCGTATGTGCATTTTTTTAATTCTTATTTTATCATTTAAAGTTATGCTCTATTATACGTCTCTCTAGAATACACACATTTATCTCTCAGAAACATACTTGTTCTTTTATCTTATCAATTTTTGGAAATTTTTGTGAGCTCTCAAAAACCCATTTCAACTTTGTCAATTCACTGCCACTACTGCTACTCACCAATTCATTGCTACTACTCAAATTGAACACAATGTCAATTTTTCATCATTTTTCTCTTGATGTTATTGTTACTATTATATGTGTGTATTTTATATTTGTGTCGATGATTATCGCCTAAATTCATTTATTCTAGTAGCAAAATTCTAGCCGTTGTATTCGAAAATTATGATGAATTACGCTTGTATTATACTAGTTTTGTAGTTCTGTTATACTACAAACTATCTGTGTGTTGATAGTATTTTTATGTGTTCGGAAAATGTGCATATTACGTGTTGACGTGTTTTATTATACAAGGAAGGAAATTTTTGAGTTTGACAAAAGTTATGAAAGAATTGGGGTGATGTTTATACCAGAGGTAGTAGTCTTAGTTTTTTTGCCAGATATATATGCTCCCTCTATTATAGAGCATATATCCGCTATATGTAACTGCAATCAGGTTTCCAGCCATTTGATATAGTTTTTTTTTCTAACTTTATACATCCGTTCTATAATAGAGCATAAGTGTACAACCTATAATTTTTTTAACAAATACCACGTGGTAAAAGCAGGAATGAGAATTTTTTTTAAGCTTATGTTATATTATAGAGCATAAAAACTCTATAATAGAATATAAATCTTAATTTTTTTCTTAATATTGACTATTTATTTATTTTTTTAATGATAAAGATGGGTTAACTTCGTTAATAATTTTATCCGATGCCGCCGTAAAGAACCCCTGTTTTATAAGTATATATCAATACATATTTCCTATCCACCGTCACCACCATTCTCTGTCTTCTACATATATATACATCCATATAACTATCAAACTGTGTCTATAATACCCAAGAAGCCATGGCACCACAATTAAGGTCACAAATCAAGAATGGAGTGTAAACAAAGCAACCCACATTACAAATGGGAAAGGTTGGGGAAGAAGAGGCTATACCCACTAGTGTTTCTGCACAAAATAGTGATCAAAATGTAGAGAATCATTGTAGGATTAAAGGGTTTGTTGGGTTTAGATGTTTGTTTGTTTTGTTACTTGGAGTTGCAGTTTTGTTATCTGCTGTTTTTTGGTTACCACCATTCTTTAGACATGGAGATCGAGGGGATCTAGATCTTGCTTCACTGTTTCGAGGTGGGTGTTTTTTCTTTTTCAGTCTTTTGTGTGGGTTTGTGCATTTTGTGATAGATACAGATCTGTAAGTATGTGTTTGTGTGATTAAAATCTTGGGGTTTGAGTGTTTTTGATGATTCTTGGTAAAGGTGGTTGCTTTGTTGTTGAGTTTGGTGTACTAATTAGTAATCTATTGTTCATTTTTTGAAATTTAGTGGTTTTATCTTGGTTTATCTAACTTGTTTACTGGTTGTCCTAATTTAGAAACAACATTAATGTATGTTTATCCAAGATTCTTGATAGACATTCTTTCTTATTGATAAGTAGTAGAACCTTAAAGTATGTAATATATGAACTACATTGGAACATAATCGCATTGGGATTAAGCATTTATAGTTAAAGTAAACAAATTAATTAAGTATTGTAACTGCTATATTTGTTTACAACTTGGATAATGAGGGTGAGACACAATGTCCTTAAATTTATTAACAAGTGCCAATGTCTTAGGTCAGGAGTCGGGATTTCTTTTAGATTTTTGGTATCATAGGATTTTTCTCGAAGGACAGCTACTACAAAAGTACCTAATAATGTCGTACCCAGTTATCAGTTTTGATGGAGTTGGATTTATATATATATATGATGGCAAGTAGCCAAGGATTGTTGCAGCTTCCTAGAGTTCAGTTAATTTATTTAGAATATTCTTTTGACGTTGCATAGGAATTATTTTCAGACTTTAGCTTCATTATGCATGCTTTTGCAGATGCGTTTAGCTCCTGCTAAGTTAGATCCAGTTAGTGGATGAGAAAGCAAATTTTATCCTAGGTACTTGTGCACAGTTGTTGAACCAATACCTGCTTCAAGTAAGAACTAGACCAACTTATTCAGCTACTAAAATTCACTGCTTGAATTAGTAAAAATTTGGTAATTGACCAGAACCCCGGGGACGTACACCGACCTTGGTTCCCAATGCAGCTCTGCCAAGGGCTACATTAGATCTTTTGAGTTTTTGATTGACATTTTTATTTAGGTGACTCTATATATACTCCAAATGCAATTACAGTCTTGTAGCGACAAGGGCTTCTCTTTCTGATGGCATTCTTCATGTTCATATTAAGAAACTGTTACACCAATGATTTCTTTCAGGAAATGAGCTTAGGATGATTTTAAGTATGTAACATAAAGTTATGGCAAGGGCTTCTCTTTCTGGTCAGCAGTTGGCCTATTTGGCAATTTGTATCAAGAACTTAATCAAAGCAGCGAGAAACTTTACTACGCTCATATCTTTATTGGTTTATTAACTGGCTAATTGTTGGTACTAGTATATTACTGTGATAATATTAGATATATAATCCTGAATTTAATTAAGACAGTGGCAAAATGTTCTACATAGTCAGTGGAGGCAAATGTGTGCGTGAGTTTTTAGTGCAAGAGAAAAAAAAAGAGAAAAACCTTTTTCTGATGTAAATAGTTCAACAGCTGGATATGTACATTTTCTAACCAAACCAAAAGACCATCAGTTACAAAATTTATTAAAATTTTCAATTTTGTATGGCAGACCTTAAGTTTTACATCCGTTTAGCATATAAATGCTTGTATAGGTTGCAAATGCCGTATCAAGAGTCCAAATTTTATAATGATGTTCAATGGTATAGAGATGCTCATTCTGCTGCCACTTAATTGTATTTCTGTTATCATTATACTCAAATTGAGTTCATATCAGTATAAATCCTAGTCAGCCATGAACTTGTTTATGCTTTACTTGAATAAGGAAATTAGTAAAAAAATAAATAAATTAAAAAACCTTGTAAAACATAAAATTTGAATGATGCAGATTTGGAGAAAACAGAATATAGAAAACTAAAAGCAGATGGGGTCAATGTGATTCTTAATATTATACTAGTTTTCTTATTTAATATCTAATGTTATTAATTTGTCTAATATTTATTATCAACAATTATTATTTTATTATGTGGGTGTTTTTTTCTAATAAATATTATTATTTAATATCTAATGTTATTAGTTTTCTTATGTGTACATTTGTCAAACATCGAAGGGCACGGAGATACATTTTTAAAGTTTGAGGGTTTATGACTTTATGTATCCAACGAGAAAACTGTTAGGGCTAAAGTTTAAATAACCCTTTTATTTTTGCGTAAGTGAATATAAACATCAATACATAATTGTTAACCACCGTCAGTACTTTGATTTTCATTTGAGTAGTTGCTTTCCTTTTCCCTCTTTCCCATTTTGGGCCTTGTTAGTCTTCTTTCTTCATGCGTGTTACCTCCTTTGGGTAGTTCTTGAATTATATATTGTGCGGATATTGCTTTTCTTAATTTTTTCCTGGGTTTTGAATTTAACCCTATTGTTAACTACTTCATTTCAAGGATTCCCTGTTTTTTCTTTTTTGATGATTCCTGATCACCAGTTTGTCACTGGTTTAGCTACATCTGCTAAACTATGTCATTGTTGTGTATATTTCACTTGTCAGGGTAACGAGACTCTTGGTATGTAGTAGACGTAGTAATTCTTTTAATTATTTTGCTGTTGCTGATAGTATGTTATATTAGAAATAAATTAATGGAACGAAGGGCCTAGCACAAGCTCTATGCCAAAGCCACAGAGAAGTCTATTACAAGGAGCAATTCTTTTGTCTGCATTATAACTTGTTTCTACTTTTTGTAGTAACTATCTATATATTTAAAATTTTGTTTGCCTTGTAAGTAATTGACACAGTTTAATCTTCAGGTCATTATATAGTTGCAACTTTTGATGTTGGAAAGCCTGTTTCTGCGCTTAAAGATAACATTGTGCAGCTTCAAGATGACATATTTGACGAAATAGGCGTTCCTTCCACTAAAGTATTCCCTCTTTCTCTTTGGTCTTTCTTATTCATAGTTTTCCATATTCTTACATAATCTTTAAATACAAACAGGTGGAAGTTATATCTTTAAAACCTTATTCTGGATCAAATGTAACAAAGGTCATCTTTGCGGTTGATCCTGATGTTGAAGGTTCTAAACTTAATTCAGCTGCTAAAAGTTTAGTAAAGGCCTCCTTTGTATCTCTAGTTATTAACCAGTCATCTCTCCGCTTAACTACATCTTTGTTTGGGGACCCATCTTCTTTCGATGTGCTGAAATTTGTTGGAGGCATTACTGTTATTCCTCCTCAGAGTGCATTTTTGCTGCAAAAAGTGCAGATACCTTTTAACTTCACCTTGAATTTTTCTATTGATCAAATACAAGATAACTTCAGCGAACTTACCAGCCAGCTGAAGTCAGGGTTGCATCTTGCCCCATATGAGGTAGGAAAGTTCTTTTCTTCTTTCAATATACTGTGTCTGCTTGAAAGTAGATCTCATTCATGTTATAAACATTGATGGTCAATCAAATGGAGTGACTATACCATTACAGAATTAAATACTTCAGTCAAATTTAGTTATCTGCCATTTCTATTCCAGTTATAATACATGATAATAATGGTCTGTATGGTGTGTAAGCTAATTTTGCAAAATTATGTGAATTGAGTGTTACAGTTAACATTTCTGTTGTAGTCAGAGGGACTGTGAAAGGTTTATTAAAATACATAGAATTTCCTTATTCATAGTGCATGTGGATAGAATTTATTATCTTAATAGTAGTTTACACCATGTCAAGGGCTCAATCAACAAAATTATAGTACTTCATTGTGAGTTGTGCATTTTCTTGCACCAACAGGATCTACTATGGCAATAACATTTGGATTATCGTCAATTGTCATATTAATTTATTTGTTCTCTATTAAAATTAGTATTGTAGTAGTTAATATAAAGTTAGTATTATAGTAGTTTTATATTAATAACATGCATGGGTACTATGCACTTTTTGGAAATGCAGAACTTGTATATTAGCTTGATGAATGCAAAAGGTTCAACAGTGGTTTCCCCAACTACTGTGCAGTCCCTGGTTCTCCTAGCAGTTGGGAATACTCCGTCGACCGGAAGGCTAAAACAGTTGGCTCAGACCATCACAGGTTCTCCTAACAAAAATCTTGGTCTGAACAACACTGTTTTTGGGAAGGTTAAAGAAGTAAGCCTTTCATCTATACTACAGCACTCCCTCCGTGGCAGCGATGGCTCACCATCCTCTTCTCCTGCTCCTTTGCCTCAACCTCCCAACCACCACCACCATCACCATCAACATCACCATTATGACCATTCTTCCCCTGCTCCTGTGCCTGAACCTAACCACCACCACCAGCACCACCACCACCAGCACCATCACCATCACCATCACCATCACCATCACCATCACCATCACCATGACGTGCATATATCTCCAGCACCTTCACCTATGAAAGGTGGATCCACTAGTACAACAGGTTCGCCTGCATCAGCCCCTGCGCCTGCACCAGCAAATAAGAAGAGTCATGCAGCAGATCATCCTGGCTGCCATAATAGGTATAGAAACAGGTCCCACAGAAAGGCAAATAAGCATAGTCATATTATTTCTCCTGCTGCACCACCGACCTCTGCACACCATATTTCCCCTTCACCGCAGCAACAAGTGAAGCCTCCTGCACATGTTCCCAATCTAATACCTTCATCAAGTCCATTGCCACATGTCATATATTCTCATAAAAATCCCCCACCTACGGGCGTGTTCGATACAAAATCTCCTGACTTGCCACCATCGGTATTACCTTCACAGTCGGCATGTAAGTATTTTCACAATTTTCATTAACTAATTCATGTGTATAGAATTTCTTTAGGCAATGTTATTTATTCTTTGTGTTCTAATTCACTAATCTTGTGAGTAGTTGGATGCAAAGATATTTCATCGCCTATCAGCTGATGTTTCAAAACATTTATAATCTTTCACAGGTTTCCGTCCTTCTCATAACTGGTGGATCCTGCTTTTACCGATCCTTGTATTACATTTATAGCTGCATAAAATGAGAGCTCATAAAAATGAGTCTCTCCAACGTTGGAAAAGAAGTTGTTTTGTATTAATGATCCCGTCCAAATGAACAGAGATCGGAGGAGCTTTGCAAGTGGGAGCCATGCAAAAAGAGCGTGCCTCACAGCTAAGTGGATATGTGTGTTTTGTGCGTGTAAATATATGAGTGAGTAAAATATCAGTTGGCAGAGATGCATTTTCAGGTCAAAGTTACAGCCTTGTGACGGGCCTCTGGAAATAACACATTGCCACTGTAACATGCAAGTTCTCTTGAGAAAAATTAAGAGAGAAGCAACCAATGTAATCATATTACCATTTTGTTTTGAGTTATGAAATTTTTACCACTAAAGCATATACTTCTGTTGACTATGACTTGTTGAGTATAAAGTTAGTATACTGTCATGACACAGTGCATTCATGAATTTTTGTGTGGCTTTTGGAAAGTAACTTGAGCATGAAATAACTTATGGGTAACTTGTAATTTAGAAAAATTGTTTAAAATTAAAATCATAATTTATAATTTATGCGTGAAGTAGATATCATGCATGTTGCCACCATATTCTGTGTGACGAGACACAGAAATAATTCTTGCAGCCACTTTTGGCCGTCTATAATTCTTTAAGCTCTTGGAATCTAGAATAGCAATTTGAGAGCGTGATGCTTCTGATATCAGAAAATAGAAAATTTAAGGCATATTTTATTTATGTTCTTGATGTAATTTTTGGAAACTAATTAATGGAGGTTGTTTCTTACTATGATGACTTAAATTTTCATATTTGGATCTAAGACATTTTCTTAGTGAAATTCATAAAAAAATTGAGTTGAAGTTACTTGCTTGAAATGAGTTATGTGAGGATTGTTCCACATTGAATTTGTAAAAAAAAGATAATGAGTTTATATAGCATCTTGTGTTAGTATTTTTTACAACTACTAGTGTAAGTGGAATACTTATGTTCATGATGTTATTGAATACTTTATATCTTTTAATTACAAGTTTATTTGATTTATTTATATTGATAATTTAATATTAATATTAAATATATTGAGTAAGGATTATTTCAATAATCAGACTCTAAATATATATTGCAATATTAATATTACTTAATCTGAATAATATAACTAACAAATAAAACTCATCTCTTTACAAAACTCTATTTCTTTGTAAAACACTATATCCCACATCGAAGAAAATAAGAGAAAAACAACTCAAGATGCCTGCCTATATATTGAGGCGTGCACACAACTCAAGATGCTTGAGGCGTGCACGCATACATATAAACAATCAAGACTTCTTGCAAATCTTGACGACTCAGTTGTTCATTCTATCAGCGTATGCATAAAACTTCTGTTAGAACTAAATTTTCTATCTTTTCTCTCGTCTTTACAGTTACTGATTCATATTTTGTTTACCTTCGTGTTTGTTTCGTAATTGGTATCTGCTTGTTCTTGTTAATTATCATCATATAACTGTCATTTGTTGTGTTTAGATAATAATATTCCCAACAATCTTGAAGAGATAACTGTTATATATTGTTGATTAATAAGATGGTTAATGAAACTGAGACTAATATTGGTGCGACTGCTGGTAACGGTTCTGGTAGTACTGCTAAAGCCATTGATTGGGCTACGTACCGTTCTCACAACCTATTGATCTGTCTGGTATGCCTAACAAGTTCAGCGGTGGTGCTGACTTTTCTCGCTGGCAGAAAAAGATGAGGCTGTGGTTAACGGTTAAGGGTCTATGTCCGGTCGTGCAGTATGATCCTCCTGTTGTGAATCAAGAGCAAGCTGACTCTGTTAAGGTTTATGATTTGTGGGCTGAAAAGGATGGAGTGGCAAGGGCTGCCATTTTGGCAGTTTTAGCGAACACTCTGTTGATATTTATTCATCGGATGCCTTCACTGCTAAACTCTTATGGGAGAAGCAAGACTAAACCCACAATACTGTCTCTCAGGGTCTAAAAAAGTATAGTGTGACAAGGTTCCTTGACTTCAAGCTGGTGGATATAAAATCCATGACTGAGCAGGTGCATGAATTTGAGATATTGGTTCATGCTTTGAAGGAGTCCGAAATGGACCTTCCCGAGAAGTTTCAAGTTATGTATGTGATTGAAAAGCTCCCGAAGTCTTGGGAAGAGTTTGCTCTCTCCCTGAAAAGACAGAAAGGAGAGATCACATGGACTAACATGATGTTAGACATCTCTGTGTAGGAACAACACAAGTCAAACAAGGACATGTGATGCCTGCTGAACATGGTAGTTCGAAGGTGAACGTAGTGACTGTTGTTGGACAGAAAAGAAAGTCTATCACTAAGAAATAAAACACTAAGCCTAAAAATGACAAGAACAAGGCTAAGAAACCAAAGACAAACAAACCATGTTGGTCTTGTGGATATGTTGGTCACTGGAGTAATAACTGTCATGTAAAGAAAGTAAAGGAATCTGACGTGGTAGCATAAGCTAACACTGTGCTTGGAACCACTGGTGGGCCTGCGGTTAACATGGTTGTTGGTGATGCTATTGCTTCTGAAACCAATGAAGGGTATGTTACCTACAACCCTGCACTACTTTCCACTTATCTGTCAAATGAATGGTTGATTAATACTGGAGCTAATGCACATATTTCTACTGATATTACTCTGTTTGTATCTTATCAACAGATTCAAGGCATGACAGTGACGATGAGGAATGCTAGTGCTGCTCAAGTACTTGGAGTAGGAAATGTGGATCCGATGCTTGTTTATGGGTGTGTTATATCCCTTACTAGAGTGCATCATGTTCCTGACATTCGTAGAAATATAATAAGTGGAAGCTGTTTAGTTAGAAATGGTTTCGAACTTTCTTTGAAGTGTAATAAAGTAGTCATTACACATATTTGTGTATTTTTTGGCAAATCTTACTTGTCTGATGGATTGTTTTTAATAAATGTGGAGCCTGTTTTGGGCAGTTTTATTAATGATAATGTTGTTCCTTCTGTTAATTGTGTTGAATCATCCGATTTATGACACTTACGTCTTGGTCATCTAAATTTTGGTGCCATAAAGAATATGATGAATTAAGAGTCAATTCCAAAGCACGTTATTGAAAATAAACCTAAATGTCAAGTATATGTGACTGTTAAACTAACTAGAAAACCATTTCATAATGTTGTTAGGGATTCAGAAGTATTAGAATTAGTCCACACAGACATATGTGAATTCGGTAGTGTTTTGACTAAGAATTAGAATAGATATTTCATTACCTTTATTAATGATTGTAGTAGATATTGTCATGTTTATTTGCTTAAGCATAAAGATGAAGCACTTGATAAATTCATTATGTATAAAAATGAAGCTGAAACACAAACTGGCAAAGTGCTTAAACGTTTGAGGTCTGATAGAGGCGAAGAGTATACGTGTACCTCGTTTAATGAATTTTGCAAAAGCAATAGTATAGTTCATGAGGTGACTCCACCATACACTCCTAAGTTTAATGTGGTGGCAGAACGAAAGAACAGAACATTTAAAGATATGATTAACAGTATGGTAACTAACTCTGGATTGCCTAAGTACATGTGGGGAGAAGCTCTGAATATGGCTTGCCATATTCTGAACGGAGTCCCTCTGAAACATATGGACAAGACACCTTATGAGTTATGGAAATGTAAAAAGATTAGTTTAAAGTATCTTCGTGTGTGGGGCTGCCTTGCAAAAGTACTTGTCCCTGAATACAAGAGAAGGAAACTGGAACCGAAAACTGTTGATTGCATCTTTCTGGGCTATATTGAAACCACTACCTCTATTAGATTTTTAGTATTAAAATCTGACCTAGATGATATAGTGGCAAACACTATAGTTGAGTTTCGTGATGTAACATTCTTTGAGAATGTGTTTCTATGAAGATTGGTATACCTCAGGGTATTTCTGATGATGATCCCACTCGCATATCGAGTTCCATTCCTGATCATGTGGATAGGATGACAAATGTGGGGGTGGATCCTACTAGTAGCTCTACTCCTATCGAAGTAGAAGAACCTAGAAGAAGTAAGCATGCAAAGGTGGTCAAAGACTTTGGAAGTAATTTTATCACTTACAATGTCGAGAATGAACCTTTGACTTTCCTACAAGCCATGGACTCTTTGGAGTCAAGGTATTGGAAATGCGCTATAAAGAGTGATATCGACTCTATTGTTTCTAATGGAACATGAGAGTTGGTTGATCTCCCTTCTGGGTGTACTACTATTGGATGTAAGTGGATTTTCAAAAGAAAAATGAACCCGGATGACTCAATAGATAAGTATAAGGCTAGGTTGGTAGCTAAGGTTTTATGCAAAAGGAAGGCATTGACTATTTTGATACATACTCTCCTGTTGCAAGAATGACAACAATTCGAATGCTTATAGCATTGACTTTCGTATATGGTCTTATCATCCATCAGATGGATGTAAAGACAGCTTTTCTTCATGGTAATCTTGAAGAAGAGATTTATATGGATCAACCTGAGGTATTTGTTGCTTCTGGTAACGAGAGGAAATTGTGTAAGTTAGTCAAGTCTATCTATGGCTTGAAACAAGCTCATAGAGACTGGCACAAAAAGTTTGATGAAACTGTTTTTGATTTTTAATTTTGTGTTTAATGAAAGTGACAAATGTGTCTACTATAAGGTTTAAAGGAGATAAAAAGTGATTTTATGCCTGTATGTGGATGACATACTGTTGTTTGAAACCAATATTGAGATTATTAACGAGACTAAAAGTTTTTTAAAAAGACACTTTGAAATGAAAGATATGGGTGAGGCTGACGTGATTCTTGGTATAAAGCTGACTTAGTCAGCTGATGGAATAACCTTGTCACAATCTCATTATATAGAGAAATCTATACTTGAGAAGTATGGTTATTCAAATTATTAAATCGCAAGCACACCATATGATTCAAAAGTTGCACTTGTCAAGAATAAGTCAGGAGTTCCCGTGTCTCAGTTAAGATATTCTCAGATTATTGAGAGTTTGCAATATCTTGCTAAGGGTACTAGACCAGATATTTCATATTCTGTGTCTAAGTTAGCTAGATATACAATCTGTCCAAACAAGACTCATTGATATACTCTTGATAGTGTGCTTAGATATCTGAAAGGCACCATCTACCTTGGTTTGCATTACAGGAGGTTTCCTTGACTGCTAGAGGGATATAATGATGCAAGTTGGATAGCTAAGAAATCTGGTTCCAATGGAGTGACTGGATACGTGTTTACCTTTGCGGGTGGAGCTATATCCTGGAAGTCTGCTAGACATACTATTGTAACTCGGTCTACTTTTGAGGCTGAGTTGTGTGCATTAGATGTCACGAGGATGGAGCCTGAATGGTTGCATGGGCTTATGTCTGTGATTCCTGTAGTAAGGTAACCACTTCCTGCTTTTGCTGTTCATTGTGATAGTCGTACAACTATCTACAAGATAAACAGTAAGGACTATAATGTGAAAATAAAGAGACACATCCAAGTTAGACTAAAGTCTATAAGGGGCGTGGTGTCTGATAGGATCGTTAATATCTCTACTACAAATATCTAGATACTCACGTATCTGAGTCTTTCCCTTGTAAACCTCAAGAGGTACTGTAACTGCTAGTTAGCAAGAGTTTTAAGAACTCTTAACGTCTCAAAGTTGTAGATCAACACCATAACATTTGATTTATTGTCGTCTATGGAGCGTGGTTATACCAAACGGATAAAGATTCAAGGTAAAATATTCCATCTATATCCGATAGCCATCAAAGTAGGGGACTTAGGAGGGTTCAAACCCGGAAGAGTATCGATTCTGAAAAACAAATCATGATGAAAACTGATATGCATTTCTGTATAGATTTGTGGGGGGATGTTAGAAAATGGAAAGTTTAAGGCATATTTTATATACGTTCTTGATGTAATTTCCGGAAACTAACTAATGGAGATTGATCCTTGCTATAAGGACTTAAACTTTCATGTTTGGATCTAAGACATTTTCTTAGTGGAGTCCATAAAGAAATTGAGTTGAAGTTACTTGCTTGAAATGAGTTATGTGAGGATTGTCCCACATTGAATTTGTAAAAGAAAGATAATGAGTTTATATAGCATCTTGTGTTAGTATTGTTTACAACTACTAGTGTAATTGGAATGCTTATGTCATATGATGCTATTGAATACTTTATATATTTTAATTACAAGTTTAAACTTTCATGTTTGGATCTAAGACATTTTCTTAGTGGAATCCATAAAGAAATTGAGTTGAAGTTACTTGCTTGAAATGGGTTATGTGAGGATTGTCCCACATTGAATTTGTAAAAGAAAGATAATTATATAGCATCTTGTGTTAGTATTGTTTACAACTAGTGTAATTGGAATGCTTATGTCACATGATGCTATTGAATACTTTATATATTTTAATTACAAGTTTATTTGATTTATTTATATTAATTATTTAATATTAATATTAAATATATTGAGTAAGGATTATTTCAATAATTAGACTCTAAATATATATTATAATATTAATATTACTTAATCTGAATAATATAAGTAATAAATAAAACCCATCTCTTTGCAAAGCTCTATTTCTTTGTAAATAAATATATCCCACATCGAAGAGAATAAGAGAAGAGCAGCTCAAGATGCCTATATATTGAGGCGTACACATCTAGTTATGGTGTGCCTCTTACTTGTACCTTACATACAATAAAAATTGCATAGGTTGTCGTGCAAATTTAGGCGTGCCTCTCGCATACATATAAAGTTGCATAGGTTTTTGGGCAAACTGAGGTGCTAGTCGCTGTTGAGTGCTACGTATTTGTGGACGAAGTACTCTGTGCTGTTTTATCTTGGAAGTGATATTGCTGCAACCTAACATAGCATAGTGTGACAATTATCTCTTCAAGAACAGTCAAGACTTCTTGCAAGACTTGACGACTCAACTGTTCATTTTGGTTCTACCAGTGTATCCATAAAGCTTCTATTAGAGCTAAGTTTCTATCTTTTCTCTCGTCTTTACAATTACTGATTCATATTTTGTTTACCTTCGTGCTTGTTTCGTAATTGATATCTGTTTGTTCTTGTTAATTATCATCATATAACTGCTCATTGTTATGTTTAGATAATAATATTCCCAACATTTAATGGTGTAGGTGTGAAACAATCTGCCAAAAATACAATTATGTAATACGAGTGATTGTGTGTGCAAGTAATATAATAGTGTATGACAATAAACAAAACTGTTAAAGAGAAGGGATAAGAAACGAAAGATGTCCTGAGTCTAGTGCGGAACTGTCTCCTTAAAGCTATTTCGCCCCTCACCGTATGTTTGAGTCGATAACCTCCCAGGATAAAACGAGAACACGATGATGTCACGAAGAACAACACCTTCAACGAGCTTGAATAGAGTAAGAAAACTATCACCAGGAAGATAACGGCTGTGTTTAGGGTTTAGGTCAGAAGATAGCATAATAACCTATGACCGAATAAGATGAATATATAGACCGAGAAAAAACTTGGGCGCTACAGAATTTCCTAAATCACCACACATTTTTCCTAATTAATCATGTGTTAATTAATAAAGGAAATCGGTTGTCAAAATAAATTCGTAATCAATTTCGAATTAATAATACTACTACTTATTATTAAAACAAAATATTTATTGAGCTAAAACCTAGTGTAAATTATTATTTCAGTAAAACTGGTCCGAATTTATTCGGCCCAAATTTTGTTGCATTCGTGTCCGCAGATCACCCACGCGGAAAGCCCGAAGGTTTGCGAAGACACAAATTTGCCCTCGAAATCCCATGATTTGCACCCCCTGCGCATATGGGTGGTGGAGCAATACTATACTAACACATCTTAAACACTACATATGTGTTCTACTATATAAAGTCATGAAAAACTCTTTTCCAATTCAACGTGGGATTCAAGTTCTCATTTATAGATTTCCACTTTCAAGGTACCAACTTTGGATAATCATATCTCAACCATTCCTTGATCATTTTGAATACTCAAATATGCGTTGGAAAGCTCTCTCGAAGAAGAACGTACTCCATTCATAACTTGTTGCGCGCATTCACTCAAGAAACATTCAAACTTAGGCTCAAAATGACTTAATATGTGAGGTTTCTACCCACATTTTCTAACAGTAGCCACATGCATGCTTCGTTACATCTAGTTATTGTGATAAATCCCCTAACCAGTTACTAGCAATAAGCCAATAACAATTCCCTTGTGACAGAAGCAAGATATATGTAGTAAATGTTGTCAATCTTGTACGATATAAACATAATCATATATAATTACCGTAACCATATAAGAAACAAATATTGAATATCACAATTCATGTATATGTAATAGTTAATCTATATAACAAAGCATAACAATACAATCATGCAATTAAAGAATTAACTATAATATAAGGAGAAGAGTTTGAGAAAACAAACAGAAATTATATTTAATCTCGAGTCCAAAAATTCTGTTTCCTTAAAGCAGTTTCGCTCCTCACCGTCTGTGCATAACGACCTGCCTCCCAGGATAAAATGAGATATAGCACCACCGATAAATCGACGATACTCTCAGCGAACTTGAACTGAGTTAGAAACTATCACCGGAATATTTTGAACTTTAAAACTAAAGAGATTGAAATTATAGAGAAGACTATAATTTTCTCAACTTAATAAAACTGAAATCCTAAGAATCTATTTATAAGGAGAGACTTGAATGAGCTTATTTTTCTTTTCAATGTGATACAAGGTATTTATAAGAAAAAACAAGAAATAGATTTGTACTACTTTCAATGTTGTATACTTCACAAATACCACTTTAAAGAGTTATATTTTGGAACATCAGTTCTCATTCACCATTTATCCATTTTGAGCGTGTAAATATGCGTTGGAATTCACTCACAGAATAAAATACGATCCAACTAATACACAACACTAACATATAGTGTTTACCACTCAAATTTAGTCTCAAAATAGTTCACAACTTAGTCTAAAATACTAAGTTTTTTCAACAGTAAACGACTGCCCAAAACTTGGCTCCCCGATATATAAGTCCTTGAGTGCCTTGCGTGTGGTTTTTTTGTCTATTCTCCTGAGAATCCGAAGGAGTAGCAGAACAACATCAAAGTTTAGATGATCAGCTAATGCAAGGTCTGCATTAATCAAATCATCTAACTGCATAGTTGTGTTATACGTCTCAAGATTTCAGGATAGAACATATAAATGGTCCAATGCTAGGTCTTCATTAATTAAAGAGTAAAGTGCACTTCGTGTACCTATATTTTTTGTGTCAGACCACTTAGATACTGACCTTCTAAAACTACCACTTTAGGTACTAACATTTAATTTTTTTTTTTATAAAATGTATATCTCCGTCAAGTCTGTGTTAACTCCGTTACTTTAGTTGATGGTATTTCTGTCTTTTAATTATCAAACTTTCTGGGTTTTAATTACTTCATCTTATTCCAATTGACTTGTTTCATTTTGTATAACAGGTTTATCATCTTTTATCATCTTCTATCTGGCCTTATTGGTTGTTGATATTGAGCCCAGTCCTTGAACTATTTGGTGGGCCACTGTCCTTGCCTTGCCAGTTCTGCCGATTCTAATTGGTACTTGATATTATATTCTGAATCTTCTGTTGCATAATATTTTGTGAGCAGGGCACTTGATTGTTTCATCTTTTGTGCAATTCATGTTTGGTCCGTCTTGCTGCTTGATTTTGTATCTTGAATTTTCTTTCATAGAATCTTGTTTCGTATGAATTGAGGTTGTTTGTTTGTAAGTCTTCGTAATGTCGGCTTGTTCAAGTGGAGGAGGCCAGACTTATGGGTTCGATCTTGGCATGGTTAAATCCACATCTACTTCTAGTAGAGCTTCACATTCGTCGTCCCCGTCTTCTACACTCTCTGAATCAAGTAATTCCCCTATTACTATTTTACGTCGAAAACCCCGAGCCCCTCGGAAGAGACCAAACCAGACCTACTTCTATCGACAGCATACCCAAAGATATTCTCCACCAAACACCTCACAAAGCTTTGCAAATCTAGCAAATTATATAGCAGTTTTGTGGATGAGCCTCAAGAATTACTGCTACCATTTCGAACCATAGACAATTCTGGTTTTTTACTTCATCAGCCAATTCTAGAAAAGCCCATTCTTGGCTTTGTGCCCAAAGTTGTGAATTCTTGCGAAAGGGTGTGTCAAAGTCCCCAAGAGAGCGATTTGTGTGGGAATTCATTGGAAATTTGTGATGGGCATCAAGATGATTTTGATGCCGAGTCAATTCTGGATGAACAAATTGAAGAAGGCATTGATAGCATCATGGGGAATCTAAGCGTGAACAATGATAGTGTAATCAATGAGTCGGTCAATACTAGCATCGGATATCCGTTGGGATTGGGAATTAGTGGAAGTTTTGATTATGGTTTTGGAATCCAAACTGGAATAAGACGAAGTAATTAAAACCCACAAAGCTTGATAATTAAAAGACAGAAATACCCTCAACTAAATTAATGGAGTTAACTCAGATTTGACGGGGATACACATTTTATAAATTTTTTTTAAATGTTAGTACTTAAAGTGGTAGTTTTAGAAGATCAGTATCTAAATTGGTCTGACACAAAAAGTACAGGTACACGAAGTGCACTTTACTCTTAATTAAATCATCTAACCACATAGTTGTATTATATGTCTCAAGGTTTGAGGATAGAACGGTCGTTTGACTTATCTTATGGGTAAATTTTAAATTAAAAAATGTATATATTTTTCAACTCCTTGTAAAAAATATCTAACATAACCATTTAGGGGTTGTTTCTATCGGATATTCATGTGTCTGGAAGTTTCTTAATTTTGAATCTCATACTTTAAGCCATATATGTTTTAGATATGAGTGATAAATATAGGAGTGAAGTTAAAATTTTGCTAATTTTAGTTAGAAAAAAAATGCTAATTTTATCTCTTTTTTGTTATTTACTTTCAAAACTGTGTAATTTTTTTACATTAATTAATAAATAATTTTTTTTATCAATATTATATTGTATTTTATTTACTTAATATATAAAATGAGTTATATTTTATTAGTAATACAAATATAAGTTGCGAAAAGATAACTAAATTTAAACAATTACAAAAATGATAAATAATAGAAATATTATACATACATAAAGGTTCTTTTCTGAATATAAATAATCTATTTAATAATTTATTTCAAAGTATTTTAAATTAAATAACAAATAAATATATTTAGTCCAATAATAAACCAAACTCCTGGTATCCGTAATCTATATATTATTTTATATCTATTATACGAGAACACGCTATTCTATCCGGAGTAAATTTATTCAATATAAAAAGACTTTACTGCCCCTACAAACCTGTTTATTCAATATAAAAAAATTGATCCGCTGCTCCGAGCCTGCTTCCAAGCCTAACTTGCTATCTATTCATTGTATGCTTGAGGGGTGTTCATCCAATCCGTTAAACCGCGATTTTAGACCGGGGCGAGACAATCCAAACCATTTAAACCGTAATTTAGAAAAAACTGTTATTAACGGTTCGGATATCCGGACTGTATAGATTTAAATGGTTTGGTTGTGGTTTGTAAAAAATAATTGTTGGTTAATTCGGATTGGATCGTTTAAATATTATATATAATAAATAAATAATATATATTCAGATAATTAGTTAAAATTAATTATTTTACATCTAACTATAATAACTTTCTTTTATGATGAAAATTTAAGTTACCACTTTATCAAAATTTTGTAAATGATTCGGTGATATTTAAGCTGCTCCTTGTTGTTAGTTAAGATGAGTGTTACAGAAGGGAGAGTTGAATGCAACTTGATTAATTATGAGGGATTCTCGCTAACAACAAACAAGAATGATAATTAACAAGTTAATGATGCAAACAAACTAAGTAGATAAAATGACAGGGTGTTTAAACTTCAAAAATTAATTTTATTAATTTTTGTTTTGCTACAACTGTCTAGAAAATAATTCCAGCTTCGATAAATACAAAAATAATGAGTTTGCTAATATTTCTATACTTGAAAAATTCTAGCTCAGTTGCATAAGAGAAAGTACATGTGAGATATGTGTATTTATACTGAAACACATATCCCACTTACAAGTGTACTTGTTTCTAGAACAAAACTTAAAATAGAAACTTTGTTTTTTCCATTTAAATTTGTCTTCATTCCATTTATAGATAAAACAACTCTGAGATATGTAGAAATCTTTGACTCTTTAAGCACGCTTTACCTTTTGCTTGAATTCTCCCAAATTGCAGTAGTAGACTTGACAGACTAGATAGTAATGTTAAAATCATTTCTTGTATTTTCACTATCTAGTTTGCTACCTGAAACAGACTATCAGCTTCACTAAAAATTTATTGTCAACTTTTAGCTTCCCTCTAGTGACAGTATTTTCGGCTCCTCATACTTTGCTGTCAAGCTTGTTAGTCTTCTAAAACATACTGTCTCCAAAGCTGCTGTCAACTATCCCCGTTAATGTTGCTGTCAACTACTCCGCCAAAATTGTTGTCAGTAAAACCTTCTATCTTCAATTCTTCATTCTCCGCCAAGTTTACTGTCAATGAAATAGTTGCTGTCAGTAATACTTGTTGTCTTCAAATCTTCATTCTCCGCCAAGTTTACTATCAATAGAATAGTTGTTGTCGTCTGTTCTAATTGTACCGTTACTTGTAATGTACTGTCATAAGCTTGAGTACTTGAAATGCTGCTGTTTGAGTTTTGAATCATGTTGTGCATGAACACTTAGTGAAATTCTACTACATGACTCATATTTATTCTTTTGTACAAGACAAAGACTTTCAAATGTACTGTCACCTAACTAATATTTGTTAAATATACTGTCTACAAGTGACTACCAACTATACTGTCAATGTTCATATGACAGTTTGTTTTACTTAGCTTATTAACCTTAAACTAAGTACATTAGTTTATTACACCACAACCCCTAACAATCTCCCCCAATTTATTTTTATGTAAAATAAAGACAAATTAAAAGTTAATTGCATATGCAAACTCAACTAACATAGAAATTTGACACCAAATTCATTGGACAGAAACCTGTCCTTGGAAGATGTGAATACTTGATTCACCCTTAGTTTGTCTACTTCATCATCTTCCTTGGACCTAGCATCAATTATCTTTCCAGCTTCTGTACTTAGATTTCTTTAAACTTCTAGAAGCGAGCCTGTGGTTAATTTGAAAATTCTACTGAGGTTTGCGGTGTTGATACTCCAAAATCTTCAACCTTGACTTCAATGCTGTCAATGATGATTCTGAGTGGATTTGTAAAGACAGGAGAGACATAATCGGCTTTTCTGGAGAATTGATCATTAAGATTGGCACACTTTAGATCAATATGAACTTCTTTGATGCTCTGAATGACTACAAATTTTAAGCCTAAAGCCTGGAGAATAATTCTGCAGGGATACTACTTGATGGTAGTAAAGATACAATACAATACTGAATGAATTAAAAAAAAATTAAGACTAATGATCTTGATGCTTTACAATAGTCTACTACTGTGATAATAGAGTATGTATGAGTACTAAACAGTGAGTGTTTTAATACATAGAAACAAGTTTTTCTTACAAGTTTGGCTGATAAAGGAGTCAAGAAGCAGATGACAGGTCTCTACATGGCGATTGCAATTTATGCTACATGGAAGGAACGAAATCATAAACTACATGGGGTCCCGTTTATCCTTTCACTGTTATTGCCCGAAATATTAAACATATGTTCAAATAAAAGCTTTTCACTTTTAATAGTTTTAAACGAAGAATAGGATAAGATAGCTCACTTATTTCCATGTTGTACTACACTATTGCAGGGAATTCTGATGGATTATTGAAATTTTGTTTAATTGGGGTATGCCCTTCTTATCCTTGTAGCCATTTTTTTTGTTATAATTACTTAGCAAAAAATAATATATTATATATTTTTCTTATACATGACTATTGGTGAGAACACACTATACTATTTTTCTGATTAATCGAAGTTAAAGATTTTTCGACAATCATCTGAAAATATTATAATTATGAGAATTCAAGCGAGTTTCGTGATTTGCACGGGCACTAATGCTAGTCAAATTATAAAACTATAACCCGATTACATTTCAAACCAATACCACCCAATGACAATATTCCACCAAATTACTGAATTGAACCATTAAATCGAAAACATCAACTTCTCGTCAGATACACTAGAGACTAGTTCTGAAGGCAGTGTGCTACCTTGCGGTTGATACCAAAAAAAGCCACTGGTTTTACCACCTTAAATCTCTTTTATGCAAGTATTCTTTTCGAATTATAAGGAGGTTTTAGACAAAGATTACACTTTGTTGGAAATGGAAGATAAGTGGTATCCTCAACTGGATCGGTTCTTCTTTTACCAAAGATGTCATACACCTATGTTGAATACTATGATCCTGGTAGATCAATCTCTTAACACCTTGAACTTTTAGAGAATTGATAATTTAATATGATATCAGAGCTCTGGTTCTGGTTGTAGGAGGTCTCGAGTGACTCTATATCTTCGAATCCCATGCCACCAGGACCATGAGTGGATGTTTCGTTAAGATTTAATCGATAGAATCTTCCCGTTTCTCTCCCTCCAAATGTAATAAGTGAGCACCTTGCATGTTTGTAAGGCATTGGGTCGCAGTTGAGGAAGATGCACAAGCCAATCCTCCAAGATGTTACCATAGCAGAGGAGAATTAATTAAAAGGGCAATATAACACCAAACAGTCTATGCATATGCATGATGTGAGAGGTGTAAGGGGAAAGGGGAAAGGGAGAGGAAGATGATCTTGATCCTCATTTCCAGCAATGCAAAGCAAACATTGTACGTGTTGATTGCTGGATGCAAAATCGTTGTAGCCTAGCCCAAGTTGGTATATTTTTAGCAGTAAATATTAGATGATGTATTTTGTGGATCTCGATTAGAAATGAATATTATTGAATTTCTTCTATTTTATTAGAAAAGAAATTCGAACCCATCCTACTAATATTGCAAAGCAATGAATAATTTAAATATACGAACTTCCTAAAAGAACATAAATCAAATAATTTTATATCTAAAACACGTACTATATATGCGGCAACTTGAAATTCTCTTTCCCTCCAAGAGACGACCCAAATTGAGTAAAGAGGTCAAAACATACCACAATTGCCGGATCAAAGCAAGACTAGTAAAAATCTAGCTAAATTTGGGCACATGAAGACATTCCAAAAACAGAAACTAGTTAGCTAAGTCTACGAGGAGAGATGTTAAAAGGTAAAAAAATGTTCGAGGGATTAAAACAAACCAGTATTGTACATAATATTTTTAGACAAGATTAAAAAAGGTCGGGGGGAGTGGGGGACTTGTGTTTTTATAAGAGAGAGGCTCTAGAAATCTTTTCGGTGACAAGCTTTTGTTCGCTCTCGCGCTCTCTCGTTGCCGTTGGTCTTCCTGAATGCCTCGCCAGTGTTCAGGGTACTCACCATTTTTTAACCTCGCCATCTATTACTATTCCATGCACATTCACATATCTCGAATAATCTCTTTAATATCGCATAATAAATTCTAAATCATTTGATTGTCTTGTTACGGGATTAAACAACGTTGTTGTTGTAATCCCATTCAGTTTAGTACGATAGATATCCTCTTCTTGGTATAAAAAGGTCGATATTTCATCCATAGCGAGTCTGTGAGTATTCAAATTTTTGTAAAATTGAAATATTGTTTAATGTGATTATTGCATGTGTAGATTACTAAAATATTGTTGTTGTTAGGCTTTTAACTAGCCAGGTAATCGACATTAAAGAAATAGAGGAAACTCTTTTGGAAAGGCATGAGAGTTGTTAAAGAGGGTTAGCATTCGAACTCATGATAGTTTTGATCATCAGGGGAAGGCACAAGAGATAAAACTTAACTATTATCCTATCCCTGCAAATTCTCGACGAGGTTGAACTAATAACAAGAAACACGAAAAGTTTTATCGATAAGTCCATATATGAAAGCAAATATGAATTGAAAAATGTCAGTTTAGCATGAATGAAGGCCGATGAATTGAACAGTATCTGTTTAGCATGCACGACACAATTGGCAATGAGCAGTTAGAAATTGCAGAAGATTAGATAGCTATTATCATTTCTTTATATTCATGTATTGTTGTTTCCAGTTTGATGATATGACTTGTATGCACACTTGTGGATCTGATATAACAATGTCTATTAATTGCAGTCAACTGGGGCAATCATTCAAGCGGACGACCAAGGGAATCATAAGATGGTACTGATGGGTCCAATGTTTTTTCTCTGCAGAGTTCAAGCAGGTCCTGTTAATACTATTATAAGCTTTAAATCAATTTAGTAACTATAGGTCGAATTGGTTATATGTTAGGTGGTCGGAGATTAGCAGCAACACTCTGACGGTTGACATAATCCATCTTTTGTATGCCAACGGTAAGAATGTTATTTTTTCTTCTTTTCAAATATGAAAAGCGAGGAACTGATATGATGACTGCATGAATAATAACATCTGAATCTTAATTTGCAGATATGTAAAGGCTAATCTCCCACAAAAGACTCACCCTTTGTGAACATTACCTAGAGAAAACAACATAGAAAAAACACCACCCTGCTCTATTATCATGCGCTAAAAGGCTGCCGTTCTCAATCCTGCATGAAAATTTACAAGATGGCTGTAGCTATTAATCAACAACATCATGAACTCAAGTCATTTGTCCGACCCCCAAAATGCAGACTCCAATCTTACTCAAACTTTGATCAACTCATGCTTAATTTCGCGCAAAGCAACCTCTCACACTCCATAAAACATGCTTTTGAACTCAATAATCTCCACAGAAGTTCATCAACTCCATGCCTATCCCATGCACAGGAAGATTCAGATGCTAATCCCAGGGTAGAAATCGTCGGTGGTCATGGAGCCCCAAAAGTTAGGGCTCTTGTTGTCGAGGTAGCCATAGCTATGGCATCTGGCTTTAACATTGAACTGGTGTCAAGTGGTCTAGGAGGTGCCTATTTTGTGCATGCTAGAAATGGGGGTTACCATTTCTGTGGTGAAGCCAATAGACGAAGAACCTCTAGCCTTTAACAACCCAAAAGGTTTTGCTGGTCGGTTGCTAGGCCAGCCGGGCATGAAACCCTCCATTAGGCTTGGCGAGACCGGCATTCGTTAACTAGCAGCTTATCTTCTTGACCATGATGGTTTTGTGGGTGTCCCTCCAACGGCATGAGTGAAGATCTCTCATGTTAAATTCCATGTTAATAATTCTGAGTCCTCGGTAGCAGCTCCACCTTGTAAGATTGCTTCGCTTCAACGCTTTGTTTCTCATGATTCAGATGCCGGGGACCTAGGGCCTTCTGGATTTTCAGTCTCTTCAGTCCATCGAATTGGGATACTCGATGTCAGAATCCTAAACCTTGATAGGCATTCTGGAAATTTGCTTGTCAAGCATGGTCAAGAAAGCTATGCAGTTGGGGCAGCTGAGCTGATACCCATAGATCATGGTTTGTGCTTACCCGAGGCACTAGATGATCCATATTTTGAATGGCTGCACTGACCTCAAGCTTCAATACCATTTTCAGAGTCTGAAGTTGAGTATATATCTAATCTCGATCCATTAAAAGATGCAGAGATTCTAAGGACAAGAATCCCTTCTATAAAAGAATCCTCTCTCTGGGTTCTGGTAATCTGCACCATTTTCTTGAAGCATGCTATGAATGCTGGTTTTCGTCTTGCTGAAATAGGTGAGATGATGACTCGAGAACTCCGAGGAGGAAAAGATAGTATGAGTGTGTTAGAGAATCTTTGTTTAAATGCTAAGGCTTGCTTAGGTACCACTAAAGGCAGTGATGACTTTGATTATGGTAAAAAAGATGTTGACAGTAAATGTGATGATGATTCAAATCAAGTCAACTATATTCCACAGCTCTTGGAGACCACAACCCGGATAGGTAAGCCACCAAGAATTCCAAGATTTTCATCTGAAAGGCTGATAAGTAAATTCCACAACTTGATGCTCCCCGTGCAAAATAAAGAGTGTCAAGGCAAAAGAGCCGAAATCTATAATAATTCTTTATCTGGAAATGCCGATCGCAATAATGGCAGTGATATACTGAGGAGCAGGGTTGCGGATCCAGAAAAAAATCTTAGTGGGGGCACACATATATAATAAAGTGATTATTTGCATAAAACATATAAAAAACCTAATCTCTACTATATTATAATAACCAAATCAGAGAGTTTTTTTTTTGAAACACTGAGGTGAACCGTAGAAAAAATCCTAACCGTCCAATTTAGATAAACCATAGAAACTATCATAACCATTCAATTTTAATAAAATTTAATTTTAGAAAAGATATATATCATACATACAAATCAATACCTGATAGTCCTCCTTTTATATAACTACACACGGATAATATTATATTATATTTAAATTATATTTTATATTTTCTATTTTAAAAATATATATACCTACAATTTTATATTTTTAGGCCCAATTATATATTTATTATATCACGGGTCCAAATTATAATATATTTATATTAAATAGAATAGATTTATATAAAATAAGAGAATATATATATAATATTAACATAAATTTTTAATATTATAAAATTTTATTTTAAATATCAATAAAAACATAAATAAAAAATTAATTTACTTAAATATTAATTATCTGTGTTTTGCATGAGTTATAAGCTTGTTAAACATTATAAATCAAAATATAAATTACATAAGTTCTTAATTAATAAATTAATTATAATCGTAACTTAGAGACCCAATATATGCCCTGTTTGTCAAATCTTATAAGTTACTTATAAGTTAAAAAATACATACATTTTTTAACTTATAAATTACTTATGAGATAAGTCAAACCGACCCGTAGTAAAAAAAAGATTTAGATTAAGCACGGGACAATTAGAATCACAGTGTAACTCTATTGTATCTTGGGCAAGCTCTGCATATGAGCTATTAGATTGATATAATTAAATTACATAATGTATATTAATTAGTATATATTATTGTTTAAAAATAAAGTTATCTAAATATAATTAATTTATTTATATATTATAAATCTATAATTTATATATTTATTTTTCACTTTTTAAAGAATAAACATAAATAATATTTTATTTATTTAAATTGAGCATATTAAATTTTTTTAGGAGGGGCATTTAATATTTTTTAGTGGGGGGCGTTAAAACAAATATCTATATTATAACTATATAATCTATATTTTTCGGGGGGCCTATACCCCCTCCCAGTACGTTGCGTCCGGCGCTGCTGAGTATGAGTTTCTCAATCAGAAATCAGAACCATGATATCGAAGGGATATCTTTCGGGGAAATGAAGGAGTGAGAAAGTTTCTTGGAGAGGTTTGAGGAACTTGTGCCTGAATCTTTTGAGCATAGAAAAAACATGAGAATGTCAAGGCAAAGGTTGGGAAGTTCTCGCGAATTCTAAAGAAACATTACAATTGGGATGGTTAGTTGAAAAAACAAAAAAGAACAGCAGCGTGTGTTTAGTATAAAGTAAAATTGTACATTATTTCCTATAAGCATAGGATGTCTATTAGTAGTTGGGAGCATGGCTAGAAAAGTGATTGGCTACTTAGCCATCCTTTCCAACCATCTCACTTATATTATCAAATTCCTCTCTTCCCCCTTCTCTATATATATCAAAGTTGTATACACATGTCCAATATATTAATATAGATTTTGATCAAGATTTCTTTACTACAAAGCCAAACGAGCTAGTGTTGTTAATGTTAGAAATAGAGAATAAAACAACCATCATAATTTTAACTAAAATTATTGACGATTTTCATATAGAATAATTTTCATACTGGTTTCGTATATACTATTGACGATGGCACAGTGTGGCACGAAAGCTCCCGAGTTGGTAAAAATGTGTAGAATTCAAACTCTTAAACCTCTCTTGCACATTCAAGCAACCAGAGTAATGCAGTTAGGTCAAACTATGTGTTCTTTACTGAGATTATACACGGCTGCTGGCTGCGTCTGATGGGATAACAGTTATAAATAACTCCTAATGTTCTTGACTGACTAAAGAAATATCAGTAGATATTATGCACGGCTGCTGCTAGACTTGGTGCTGGGACAACATATTATAGATAATTCTCAATGTTATGACACTACATATACATATGTATGCCTATATAAAGAACATGATCCATAATAAATTTGCTCATAAAAAGTGAAGAAAATGAAGAGGGAGAGCTACTTTGCAGTTTTCGTGTTGATTTGCTTTGTGGTTAAAGCTGTTGCTCAACAAGCAAGCAATGTGTCATTGTTAGGAATCTACATGTAATTTGATGATAACTTTAATTTTAGAATCATAGAAATTTTAATTGATGTAAATGATCAATTGATATGAAAATTATAAATATCAATTGATCAGGAAACCAGTTATCAGTTGAAATGTTTATGTGAATCAACTGATAATTTGGACTGTAGCATATGTGTACTTAGTCTATTTCAATCGATAAGGTGTAAGTCAATTGATATTATTCTCATCAATTGATGTTAGAGTCGATTGATATAGGTCATCAACTGATGTATAACTTAGACTGTCAAATTGTAATTATTTAAAGACAGGAAACTATACAAGTGAAGGATGATCAGTTGATATTGAAGCATCAACGGATAGAAGATCAATTGAAGAAACCAAGTCAAGCACTGAAGACCATCAACTGATGTGAAGACCCATCGACTAATATATCAATTGATAACATCTATTAATCGATGAGTCATCTTTTATCAATCGATGGATACAAAGATCAATCGAAGAAGAATACCAGTTGATGGATAAAGAGAATGATCAACTGATATGCTTGATAATAAATTATTAATTGAGTGGGACAATACAAGTTGACAAGTTGAAGGACAAAAGAACACATATGGAAGACAGTCTATGATGACTGTGAAGACTCAAGTTAAAGTTGTCTTTCCACGTCTGAAGACTTTTTCCTAAAAAGGAAAAAAGCAAGAGGAATGATAGATCAGAAACAATCCTAGTTTAGATTAATTATTTTATACTCTTTCTAGGTATTGTAAACACACTTGTGGTATATAAACAAGTGTGGTAGCATTGTTAGAAAAAAAACAACTTAGACAATATTTTAAAAATCAATTGTTCAGCCTTAGAGCACTTTGTAAGAACAACTAGTTTATTTTCTAACTTTATAAAAACGAAGCTAGGTTTTATTATCCTAGAAACATTAAGCAAAAATATAAACTTATGGAAAACCCAATCCATCAGTAATTTTAAATATCTTTGTTCACTGTATTTTCAGTTTCATTCTTGATTTACACATTCTCTAAAACACCCAAACATCAATAACAAATATTAAAACAACAAAAAGTTTTGAATATTTGTATTCAACCCTCCCCCTTCTACAAATATTGACACTGTTCTACGGAATAATAATTGGTATCAGAGCAGGATTTCAACATACAGAAAGTTTAAAGATCAAGAAAAGTCAATATGGGCCAAAATGATTCAGGTGTGAAAATTCCAATGCTAGAAAAAGATGAATATTTTTCATGGAAAGTGAAAATGCATCTGCATCTACTCTCTCTTGACCCTTCCTATGTTCACTGCATAGAAAAAGGTCCTCATATTCCCATTAAGCTAGTCAAATGTGTAAATCCTGATGGAACTCATGCATTTGACAAACATGTTCCAAAACTCATCACCGAGTACACAGAAGAGGATGAAAAGGAAGTGCTTAAAGACAAGAAGGCCATGAACATTCTGTTCAATGGTCTGGATAAAGATATGTTTGACAATGTGATAAACTACACTTCATCAAAAGAAGTATGAGATACTCTTCAAACTTTGTGTGAAGGAACTGAGCAAGTAAGGAAAAACAAGATGCAACTCTTGATACAAAAATATGAATAATTTCATTTCAAAAGTGGAGAGTCTATCAATGACACCTATAGCAGATTCCAGAAGTTGTTAAATGTATTGAAGCTATATGGTAGGGTTTATACAACTAAGGACACAAATCTAAAATTTCTTAAATCTCTTCCTAAGGAATGGAAACCAATGACTGTCTCTATTAGACAATCTCAAGATTTCAAGGATTACACTCTTGAGAAACTTTATGGTATTCTCAAGAGATATGAGTTGGAAATCCAACAAGATGAGGAGATTGAGAAGAATCAAAGAAAAAAGAAAGCAATGGCTTTGATGGTCAAGGGAAATGAAAAGAAGAAGGAAAGAGGCTGTGTAGAAGGTTCTATCATGGTAGCTAGTGAGACAGATGAAGAGTCATCCAAAGTAAAGGGAAATTGCAAGTGTGAAGAAAATGAAACATGCTCTCAGGATGATTTGGATAAGATTGATAAGCACCTAGCATTTCTTTCAAGGAAATTCTCACAGCTGAAATTCAAGTGGAATCCAAATTCTCAAAGGCATGGATCCCAGTTTAGAAGTAACAATCAAAACAAGAATTTGGTTGATCGATTAAAATTCAAATGCTTTAACTGTGGATTGGCTGGTCATTTTTCAAATGAGTGCAGAAAGCCAAAACAAGAAAAGGTAAAGTCATATGATGGTATTGACTATAAAAAGAAATACTTTGACCTGTTTAAATAAAAAGAAAAGGCTTTTGTTACTAAAGAAAAAGACTGGGCTGCTGAGGACAGTGATTCTGAAGAATTCATCAATCTAGCTCTAATGGCCAACCATGAAGATGAAGAAGCTTGTTCATCATCAAATCAGGTACTAGCTACTAACTTTTCTGAGCTTACAACTGATGAGAGCAATAGTGCTATTAATGAAATGTCTAATGAATTATACAATTTGCATGTCACTCTAAAATCTCTAAACAAAGAAAAACTCAAGCTAAAGAACACCATTGATGCCTTAGTTGATAGAAATGCTTTTCTTAAAAATGAACTTGTTTGTTTAGATAGATTTAAGCAGGAAAGTAAAGATGCTAGAGATGAACTAGTAAATAGTTTGAGAAGAGAAGAATTGTTAAAAGAACAATTAGCTAGAGAAATTGAAACCATTAACAAATGGAATAGGTCTGCTAAAACTGCCAAATAAATTTTTGATGTTCAGGGTTTAGATACTCTAGGAGAATCCCCTAAATCAGTAGGCAAGCCATTGGTTGATACTTCAATCATTAGAAGATGGTTTATTTTCTAACTTTGTAAAAACGAAACTAAGTTTTATTAACCTAGAAACATTGAGCAAAAATATACACTAATGTTGGGTCCCGGAAGTATCGTAGAAGGGGGGTTGAATGCGATACTGACAACAATTTAAAATTCTTTTCAGAATTTGCGGAATTAAATTATTGCTTAAGCTGAGGGTTAGAGTCGTTGTAGTGTTTGGGAGGCTGACTTACTAGCTTTCTATTTTTATGATATAACA
>QRFB01000134.1:10927-27397 GCA_008931105.1 Oenanthe javanica | reverse complement strand
GGTAGAATAAACTTTAATTCCTAGAACAAATTTGACATGAATTGTTCTACTTTAGGAATTAAAATCAAACCAGCACAGAAAGTCTGTGAATATTACAATGCAGACAAATTTCTGAATTTGAACTGATTTTTCTACTTCTTGAACAACTGAAAAGTGAAGCCTTCATCTCATATTTATAGAGAATGGAAATGGCTGGTATTACCTTTATCAGCATGACTTAATTTAATGAAATTAAGTCTGTATGACTTTTTTTAACCCTTGTATGACATTTAAAAAGCTGGGCAAGACTTATTTCTCTCGGTATGACCTTTCAGAAATTCGGTATGACTTATTTTATTAATTAAAAAAATCGGTATGACTTTTTTAATTAAATAAAAAATCAATCCATTTGCTCCAGCATGACCTTTTAACTTGAATAGCTCGGTATGACTTATTATCCACTCGGTATGACATTTCTCTTTTCTCTCGGTATGAGATTTCAATTCACCTGCCATTTTCATTTCTTTTCCACTTGTTTGGACATGTGGCAAGCTGTGATTGGCTAAAGAATTCTCCTGCCAAATTCAAATTGAAAGGGGCCTATTTCGTCTTATATGGATAGGCTCCGTAGAAATGCTTTTCGACCCGCACAACTTATAATCTTTGATTAATAAATAATAAATTTAATTAATAAATTATAAAAATAATTATCTAATATTATTTAGATATTTATAAATATAATTTATTAAATAAATAAAATATTTATTAATTAAATAAATCCTTACGCTCTAAGCTGCGGTCTTCTGATGGTCTGGAACCAAACTCCTTTTGACTTGGAAATGATAAATCAATTCCAACCGGGGTTCCACCTTTACGAATATATGACTCTGCATTTCTTCCGTGTCAATACTTTTTCCGTCTTGTCTTAAAGTCAGTACTGTCAGGCCTGTTTAGCTGTTTCTGCATCCCTTGAGCTTCCAGCTTCTTTCTTCTGTCATTCTAAAATAATTCTAAATTAATTAATCCTTTAATTAATTTAAGAAATAAATTAATTCTGAGTGAATTAATTTACTAATTAAATTAACTAATTAATTTAATTAATTAATAGAGAATTAAATTAAAGGCTTGACTATTGTTGATGTAGATAAGACTCTTCTGTTCTTCAACAATAACCTTTTTAACCACTTGAACTTTTTGATGACGAATCTTCACTGACATTGTTGACACCCTGTGCACTGGTCTGGTTCACGGATGACTAACTACAATGTTGATTCTCATTTCTGCTGTAGTGGTCTTTGTGTCTTGTCTTGTCATGGCTTCTTTTGTTCTTCCTCTATATTCAATATTTATTATTTACTTCGCTTTCTTACCTGAGTTGAGTTGTCATCTACTTATTACAAATAGGACTAGTAATATGACTTTCAACTAATGGAAAACCCGATCCATTAGTAATTTTAAATATCTTTGTTCATTGTATTTTCAGTTTCATTCTCGATTTACACATTCTCTAAAACACTCAAACATCAAGAACAAATATTAAAATAACAAAAAGTTTTGAAAATTTATATTCAACCCCCAATTCGACAAATATTGACACTATTCTAGGGAATAACAATTGGTATCAGAGCAGACTTTCAACATACAGAAAGTTTAAAGAAGAAGAACATTCAATATGGGCCAAAAGGATTCAGGTGTGAAAATTCCAGTACTAGAAAAAGATGAATATTTTACATGTAAAGTGAAAATGCATCTGCATCTACTCTCTCTTGACCCTTCCTATGTTCACTGCATAGAAAAAGGTCCTCATATTCCCATGAAGCTAGTCAAATGTGTAAATCCTGATGGAACTCATGCATTTGACAAACATGTTCCAAAACTCATCACCGAGTACACAGAAGAGGATGAAAAGGAAGTGCTTAAAGACAAGAAGGCCATGAACATTCTGTTCAATGGTCTGGATAAAGATATGTTTGACAATGTGATAAACTATACTTCATCAAAAGAAGTATGAGATACTCTTCAAACTTTGTGTGAAGGAACTGAGCAAGTAAGGAAAAACAAGATGCAACTCTTGATACAAAAATACGAATCATTTCATTTCAAAAGTGGAGAGTCTATCAATGACACCTATAGCAGATTCCAGAAGTTGTTAAATGTATTGAAGCTATATAGTAGGGTTTATACAACTAAGGACACAAATCTAAAATTTCTTAAATCTCTTCCTAAGGAATGGAAACCAATGACTGTTTCTATTAGACAATCTCAAGATTTCAAGGATTACACTCTTGAGAAACTTTATGGTATTCTCAAGACATATGAGTTGGAAATCCAACAAGATGAGGAGATTGAGAATCATTAAAAGAAAGAGAAAACAATGACTTTGATGGTCAAGGGAAATGAAGAGAAGAAGGAAAGAGGCTATGTTGAAGGTTCTATCATGGTAGCTAGTGAGACAGAGGAAGAGTCATCCAAAATAAAGGGAAAGAGCAAGTGTGAAGAAAATGAAACATGCTCTCAAGATGATTTAGAAGAGATTAATGAGCACCTTGCATTTCTATCAAGGAAATTCTCAAAGCCAAAATTCAAGAGGAATCTAAATGCTCAAAGGCCCAGATCCCAGTTTAAAAGTAACAATCAAAACAAGAATTTGGTTGATCGATTAAAATTCAAATGCTTTAACTATGGATTGGCTGGTCATTTTTCAAATGAGTGCAGAAAGCCAAAACAAGAAAAGGCAAAGTCATATGATGGTATTGACTATAAAAAGAAATACTTTGACCTGCTTAAACAAAAAGAAAAGGCTTTTATTACTGAAAAATAAGACCGGGCTGCTGAGGACAGTGATTCTGAAGAATTCATCAATCTAGCTCAAATGGCCAACCATGAAGATGAAAAAGCTAGTTCATCATCAAATGAGGTACTAGCTACTAACTTTTCTAAGCTTAAAACTGATGAGTGCAATAGTGCTATTAATGAAATGTCTAATGAATTGTACAATTTGCATGTCACTCTAAAATCTTTAAACAAAGAAAACCTCAAGCTAAAGAACACCATTGCTGCCTTAGCTAAGAGGAATGCTTTTCTTGAAAATGAATTTGTTTGTTTAGATAGATTCAAGCAGGAAAGTGAAGATGCTAGAGATGAATTAGTAAATAGTTTGAGAAGAGAAGAATGGTTAAAAGAACAATTAGCTGGAGAAATTGAAACCATTAAGAAATAGAATAGGTCTGCTAAAACTGCCAAATAAATTATTGATGTTCAGGGTTTAGATACTCTAGGAGAATCCCCTAAATCAGTAGGCAAGCCATTGGTTGATAATTCAATCAGTAGAAGAGGGTTTATTTCCTAACTTTGTAAAAACGAAGTTATGTTTTATTAACCTAGAAACATTGAGCAAAAATATACACTGATGGAAAACTCAATCTATTAGTAATTTTAAATATCTTTGTTCATTGTATTTTCAGTTTCATTCTCGATTTACACATTCTCTAAAACACTTATACATCAAGAACAAATATTAAAACAACAAAAAGTTTTGAATATTTGTATTCAACCCCCATTCTACAAATATTGACACTGTTCTAGGGAATAACACAGATACTAATACTATTGATACAACACAAAGGCACAAAGGAATACACGTGGCTCTCTCATGTCAGCAATGATGTTAGCATAACAAATTCGATTACACATGCACATAGATACAGTCGTGGCTATGTATACGTACTTGTGGGCCTATAAGTAGAAACATGTTGTGTACTCTATTATAACTTTGAGTGAAATGTAAATACAAGTTGATACTTATCTGTGTGTGTGTGTGTGTGTGTGTGTGTGTGTTCTAGTTTCTTTGTACAATTTTGAGCTTTATCTTTGTTTTGTGATTTGGTATTAGAGTCAGGTTCACTCATTTTACAATGATGCGATCGTACGCTACTACTGTTGCTGCTCGACCTACAGTTACAACTGTAAACATGATGACACCTCCAGTAATCGATATTAATCATCCATACTTCCTCAATAACTCAGATCAACCTGGTCTTTCACTAGTTAGTGAAGCCATAATAGATAAGACCTATCAACAATGGAGTCGATCGGTCAAAATTGCTCTATCTGCAAAGCTCAAGACTGGTTTCATCGATGGAACATAAGTCAAACTAGATGCAAGTTCACCTCGATTGACTCTCTGGATGCGAAGCAACGATCTGGTAATCTCTTAGATTCTAAAATCTGTATCAAGTGATATTAGAAAGAGTATTATGTGTATGACTACTGTAAAACAGATTTGGGATGATTTAACTAATAGATACTCTCAAAGTAATGTACCTAGATTGTTTCATCTTCGAAAAGAATTGACATCTCTAACTCAAGGTACGAATTCAATTACTACTTACTTCAATCAGTTTAAAGGATTGATATATGAGTTAGAGAACCTTGCACCAATTCCTAGATGTATCTGTGCTATAAGTAATTGTACCTGTCAAAATAATCACAGAGTAGACCAGTATGAGTAACAAATTAGGCTAAGTCAATTTCTCATGGGGCTTAGAGAACATGTCACTACTACTAGAGGTAAGATATTCCTAATGAATCCTTTACCAGATATAAGTCAGGCATATGTCGTGTTACTTCAAGAAAAAAATCAAAGAGACAGTCACACTAATGCTGCAATGATTTATGATAACTCTGCAATGAATGTGAGATTCAGAAGAGGAAATTATAAAAATAGATGAAGGCCTTTGTCACAGGGAAAAACTGATAGGAAATCTGTAGATGCATCTCTTCAGTGTGATTACTGTAATCTCAAAGGGCATATAAAGGAAAAATGTTTTGATCTCCATGGTTATCGTGAATGGCACAAACTGTATTGTATGCCAAAACCAAAGCCAAGACAAAGTGCAGGAAAGAGGTTTACAACCATTGTAAATGTTCATATAAGCTCTACAAATGACAACAAAGATGCTCAAGCTGCTGGTGCAACTTCTAGTGAGAGAACTCATGTGTTGACTGAGGCTCAATATCAGCAGTTAGTAACCATCCTACAAAGCTCAATGAAATCTCATCCTAGCTATGATCTTTGGATAAACATTAACAGTGTGTCTCAAATTGCAGGTTCATTCAGAACTAACTCAGTTATACTTGCCAATACTACTGCTATTCACAATTTTACACACACCTGGATCATTGATTCAGGTGCCATACACCATATTACACCTCACATTTCATTGATAGAAAATGATAAGTCTATTTCTTCTAAATTATATCTTCTAAATGGAGAAATATCTGTGATTAGTCATACTGGAGGTCTCAGACTGACTCCTGAAATTTACTTAGAAGATGTTCTAGTTGTGCCACACTTTCAATACAATCTGTTATTTGTAGCTCAACTAACCAAACGCAATACTTATACTGTTATTTTTTCTAGCGGCAAATGTCTTTTTCAGGACCATGTCAAGAAGATGGAGAAAGAGATTCGTAGACAAGAAGGTCGCCTGTATAAGCTGTGTGCAAATGTCAATGTTCCTAAACCAACAGTTTGCTCTATTCATGATGTAGGCCAACTCAATAAATGGCATTTCAGATTAGGACACCCATCTTCCACTGTTATGCAACATATCAAAATTGTTCTTCATTATGCTTGTGCACCTAGTGATTGTGATGTGTGTCATCTGTACAAACAAGTGAGAGTACCTTTTACTGTTAGTCAAATAAGGTTTGTAACTATTTTTTATCTTATTCACTGTGATGTATGGGGACCGTATAAGCATCATACTCATGGAAAATGTAATTACTTTCTTACTATAGTGGATGACTTTTCAAGATGTACTTGACTCTTTCTTTTCTCTGATAAATCTCATGTGTCACTGTTACTAAAAAATTTCATTGCTTATGTTCATACATCCTTTCATAAAATTGTCAAAGTATTAAGAACTGACAATGGCTCAGAATTTGTTAATCAAACTTTTAGTACTCACTTACTTTCTCTTGGCATTATCCATCAAACAACTTGCCCTTATACCCTCCAACAAAATGGGATTGCAGAAAGGAAATATCAACACTTGTTAAATGTTGCCAGAGCCCTAAGGTTTCAGGCACAACTTCCTATTTCTTTTTCGGGCGACTGTGTCCTCACATCTGCTCCTCTAATCAATATCATTCCCTCACATACACTTAATTTTGCCTATCCTTATGAAAAACCTTTCTAGGAATCACCATCATATGACAGCCTCATAACATTTGACTGTTTGTGCTATATTTCCAACTTAGCTCCTCCTCATGACAAGTTTGCACCAAAAATTACACACTGTGTGTTCTTAGGCTATCCATTTCACAAGAAAGGATACAGAATGATGGACATCAAAACCAGAAAATGCTATGTCACTAGAGATATTCAGTTTGTTGAACACATTTTTCCTTTCAAAACTATAGTTCCTGCTGATTTGACTCTATCACTAACCTCTTACATTTTTCCTACTTCTTCCCATCTGCATACCTTGGAGGATACTACAGATCTTATACAACTTTCTTCATCTAATCTTATCACAACTCCTGCTCCCTTCACTGTACCCACACCTGTCACTACACCTATCACCATTCATGTCCCACCTACATCTGCAGCAAGGCTTACCAGGGTTCGCAATCTACCTGCCAAATATAAAGATTATGTAGGGCTGCCTTCTACACACCATCTTAAGACTTCTCTATCTTTAATCACTGTTCTTTACACCTCAGGTACTTCAGAAGCCTGTCTTTATCCTATACACAAATACATGTCATATGATAAGTTTTATCCCTCATACAGCAATTACTTGTTTGCCACTACTATTATCCCAATTCCCTACACATTCAAGCAAGTTTTTACTGACTCCACTTGGCTGCAAGCCATGAAAATTGAGCTTCATGCTCTTTAAAGTAATAATACTTGGGAACTAGTACCTAAACCACCTAATCAATATATTGTTGATTGTAAATGGCTTTTTAAAGTAAAATATCTTCCTAATAGGACTGTCTAGAGGTACAAGGCACGACTAATGGCCAAAGGGTTCACTCAAAATTATGGATTGGATTACTTTGAAACTTTTTCTCCGGTGGCCAAGATGACTAGTGTGAGGGTTCTAATTGTTGTGGCTGCTTCTCAAAACTGTTAGATTTCTCAGCTAGACATTACAAATGTGTTCCTTCATTGAGATCCCAAAGAATGTATCTATATGAGACTTCCCCTGGTTATACTCAATTATCCTCTATTCTACCTATGCGTGGCATCTCTAACGTTTCCAACATGGTTTGTAGACTCAGAAAATCAATCTATAGGCTTCATCAAGCTCTCGGGTATTGATTTACTAAACTGTCATATGCTCTCAAAGATAATGGCTTCATTCAATGTCATGCTGATAACAGTCTCTTTACCTGCCATAGTGGGTCTCAGTTTGTTGATGTGTTGATCTATGTCGATGACATCTTAGTCACAAGTACCAAGTCATCTGTCACTCAGAATACCATCACTTTTATTGGTTCCAGATTCAAAATCAAAGACCTTGGTGCTTGGAAGTATTTCTTAGGCATTGAGATTGCTCGTTCAGAGAGAGGCATCTATATTCATCAATGTAAGTATACCTTGAATATTCTAACAGATACTGGCCTTTATGGTGCTAAGCCATCCAAAGTACCCATGGAATAGAATCACACTCTCAACAACAATACTATCCAATTGCTCACAGATGCTGAGGTCTCCTCCTACAGACGCCTGGTGGGTCGACTGTAGTATCTTATAGTGACTAGACCTGACCTTCTTACCCGGTTCAGGTGTTGTCCCAATATTTAGCCAAACCAAAGACTGGTCATCTTATTGATGCTTACAAAGTAGTCAACTACATCAAAGGTTCTTCAGGGCAGGGACTGCTTATGCTAGCCAATACCAAGCCTGCTGCTTACTATGACTCTAACCGGGCTAGTTGTCCCCTGTCAAAACTTTCTCTCACTGGCTACGTGATCCAGTTTGGTGCATCCTTGGTTGCCTGACATTGCAAAAAGAAACATATTGTCTCTCAATCTTCTGCTGAGGCCGAGTATAGATGCATGGTTGCTACATGTAATGAGGTTACATGGTTGCTCTCCATTTTCAAAATATTTGACTTTTATCAGCTTACACCTGTTACCATGTTCTATGACAGTAAGTCTGCATTATATATTGCTTCTAATCCTGTTTTTCATGAATGGACTAAACACATTAACATTGCTTGTCATGTGGTTCGTGAAAAACTTCAGCTTGACATCCTCTCTACTTCTCACATTGCCTCTTAAGACCAACCTACTGATATATTCACCAAAGCTATCTCTTCTCAGCAACTAGCTCATGTTATGTCCAAATTGGGCATTTATAATTTCTTTTCCACTGCCAACTTGATGGGGATGTTACATATACTAATATTATTGATACAACACAAATGAACAAGGGAACACACGTGGCTCTCTCATGTCAGCAATGATGTCAGCACAACAAATTCTGTTATACACATAGATACAGTCGTCGTTATGTATACATACTTGTTGGCCTATAAGTAGAAACATGTTATGTACTCTAGTATAACTTTGAGTGAAATGTAAATACAAGTTGTTATCTCTCTCTCTCTCTCTCTCTCTCTCTCTCTTGTCCTCTCTCTCTCTATCGCTATCTGTGTTCTAGTTTCTCTGTACAATTTTGAGCTTCATCTTTGTTTTGTGATAATGTGAGAGCCACTTATCATTTGTACGATCCTAAAAAAATTAGATATAATTATAACATTGCAAGTGTGTATTGTGCAACTTGGGATGCCAACAAGCCTCTTTGGTATAGGCAAAAGTATGGTTAAACTGCCTTCTGTAGCCCTGTCAGACTCGTGGCCGGGACTCTTGTGGCAAATGCCTACAGGTTAAGATTTCACTTATAAATTCATAGTTATTTTTTTCCCATTTTAGTTAATCGCTGTTTAATTATAGACAATTGTCTGATCTACGATACAAAACTTGTTAATTGATTTTTATGTACATATTAGTACTTTTCTCACATCAAATACTTGCAAAATATTGGCATGCATGCAGGTTACTAACACTAGGACCAATGCTCAATGAACTGTTAAAATTGTGGATCAGTGCAGTAATGGTGGTCTAGATTTGGATATTGGGTTGTTTGAGGAATTGGATACTCATGGACAAGACAATTTTTAGGGCAACATGAATGTCAACTACAAGTTTTTTAATTACCGAAATTTCTCAATAATACATAAATAAATGTGGCTAAATCCAAGATTAAATATCATATAAAGATTTTATAGCTGCACATGTATTACTCTCTCCATATATAGATATATGAACTACTATATTGCTATGATTCTATAATATTTTAGTACTATAAACTGAACTTGATGGAGTATATTGCAATAAATAATGAATTTTCTTCATACACCAACGATTCATGGTTCACTTCTTGTTTTTGAAAGTCTCCATATTACTAAAAATCCAAAGTTCGATTGTTCTAGAGCATAAAAAAAACTTTAAAGAGGAAAGATCTGTAAAACACATATGACAGATTAATAGAGACTTAGAAATTTAAACATAAGAGTTGTCTATTAAATTTTCTTGAATTTGACTTTTGGTCCGGCCTTTGAACATGATAAATATTTTATTACCTAATAATTTCGAGTTCAAAAATTAAATTCGGATATCAATATGCAGTAACCTTTAACTAAACATGCAAATAACTATACATATATACAGATAATACCTTGAATCTAAAAAACAAAAACCACATAATCAGAAAAAATTAGAAGTACAAAACAGAAAAAACTTCATCTTCAATTTCGTAAGGTATGGAACAGAAATGCTAATAGAAAAAACAAGTATGTAATATCAACTACATATACATTCATACATATCATTTTGATCATGAATGGAATGAAATTGGTGAAAATAATAGAGTTGGGAGGGAATATATGAAACAAAAATGA
Source organism: Oenanthe javanica (assembly GCA_008931105.1). Classification (NCBI taxonomy): domain Eukaryota; kingdom Viridiplantae; phylum Streptophyta; class Magnoliopsida; order Apiales; family Apiaceae; genus Oenanthe; species Oenanthe javanica. The sequence continues at coordinate 17,438 of QRFB01000134.1, read as the reverse complement.
ATGAGAACAAAACTTCTATGATTAGATTTGGGAAGAAAATGAGTATAAGAGATAATGGAGCATTACATCTCAAATTGGTGGGTTTTATTTTTAGTTTAGATTATTATGAATGGAATGGGAAAGAAATGAAAATTTTGAACTTTTACCCATAATATTATATCTCAAATCTCATTCCATCCATTTCAACCAAACACAACATAATTACCTTTTATAATAACAATAACTAAATATATTCTATTATTACTTTCTAACAACCAACTACATCACATCCTTTACATTAATAAAAAACTTTCTTTCCTCAAAGGGTTCCCCCATTTCTTGAACTTTCTCTTGAAAGTATTGAAACGATTGAGTCACTGAATCCTTTATTCCTTGAAAATTGGTTCAACAACTCATTTATTACCACTAAATCTGTTAAATCAGTAGTGGGTAATCATGTTTTCCAACTAAACATCGATAAATCTGAACATCTTACCAAAAATTGTGATGTGTTCCTCTTGGAGGATAATAGTTCGACCTATCCAGATAAGTTGTCGGCCTACGAATGTGGTTTCGATCCTTTCAAACGGCATATACCATTTATAGCTTAGCATGTTGTACAATGAACAACAATCAACACGACATATCTATCCAGAGCAAGTTTGAAGGTATGACTCTTGCTACTCACTATACCCTAGATCTCAAAAAGGTCAACAATCAGGAATCATGTACAAAGCAACATGTAACAAATAAAATCCAGGTTTTATCTTCTCTTCACTTATTTAGTTCACATGTTATAGACGGTGACTTTAGTCATAATGTTCTATTTAGAGAAAAGGGTGAAATTTATGTCAAACCGCCAATTTATTTCTTACATTCGTCTGCTCTGATGTGGAAAGATTGTTGTTGGGGTATTTGTGAGTCTCCAAAGTTTAATTTTCATGATGTTAAGTCTACTACTTTAAGGTTATATGCTGCTGATGGTCTGGTTAACATATTTAAACAATATGGTAGTTTTTTGGTGATTATGTTCAAGAATTCGTATGCTGTGAATAGGGCCATTAATCATAGTCCTATTGATACTGATGGACTTCTTAAGAAGTTGGTTTGAACATGTGCTTGTTAATGAATAAGTGAATATTTGGGTTAAGTTCTTCAATATCCCCTTTCAATACTGGACAATCCATGGTTTGCTTTATGTTATCTCTTCTATAGGACAACCATATGCTCTCTCACAAGAAACACTTCAAGCAGTTCAAATTGATGAACCTGTAGAAGAGGATGTTATTTTTATTAGTATTGGGGTCCTTGAGCCTAAGCCTAATTTAAATATGGTTACCCTTCATGCTCACTTTGATGATTATAAGGCCAAGGTCACGCTTCAGTATGGGGACTTTTCTCAATGCATTACTCTTTTTTATCCCGGGCACCTTGCTTGTGCATGCCTTCACCTTAACAACATGATTTCTATGTCAAATGCTTACAACGACGAGTCTTCAAGCTCTCAAACAAAGGAGAAGTCCATAGGCATGGATGAAGAGGGTTTCAATCCCTTTACTTTTACAATTGATAACTTTACTTTTCAGCGAACTTTATTTACACATGATCATGAGAGTATTTAGCTCGAGACTGTGAATAACTCTACGGTAATGCACGAGGATGGTTCTGGAGAGATGCTGTTATTTTAGCCGGAATTGGTGCAATTGATGACAAGATGAGAGATGTGGAAGCTTATAATCATGGAGCTAGTGCAGCTGATAACAAGGTGGGAGATGTGGAAGCCCATAATCAGAAGAATGATAAGATGCAGAGTTGGAGGAATGACTTGTGCTGTTGCAAACAATGATAAGTTGGATAAAAATGTTGCAGGTCCCCTGCAGAAGAATGACCATCCAGAAAATGATAATACCTAGTATCTGGCAACATGTAGTTAATTAGCTAGAATTTTAGGCATTATTTTCAATGTTCTTGTATCCCATGAACTAAGGATTTCGCCCTTTTATGTTTGTAACTTGACTTTTACTCCTTTGCGAGTCGGGGTAGTTCCATTAGAAAATACCCCTTTAATCCTAATATAAAATAATTATCCTATTTTGACTTTTATTAGTCAAATTGATCAATTTTTGACCAAATATTACACATAATATATAACTAAGAAAAAAATTAAAATTATATCATTAGAAAATATATCTAATAAACTTTAAAATATATTTTTCAGTTTCTAAAAAATATAAAAGAATAATTTTTAATTTATGATTAAAATTGGGTCAATTTGACCGAACAAAATTAAAAGAAAACACTTATTATGAGATGCATGAAGAGAAGGAATAAGATTTTGGTCTAGAGTTCATTAATTAGGGGGGTCTTTATAGTAAATGCTCCCTTCGTCCCATTTTATTTGACTGTATTTCTATTTTAGTTTGTCCCAAAAATCAGTCTTCTTTCCTTTGATATAGATTTAAATTCCACTCATACCCCTATTAATTATGCATTGATAATATACAATTTATATTATTCAAGGTAAGAACTCCTCTTTTATACATGTACATTAATGCAATTACAATGATACTCCCTCTGGTCTTATTTATAGGTCGTTTGACTTTTTTGCACGTAATTTTATGTGTTTTGACCACATAGCTAGAATTAATATTTTTTAAATTTTCTTTTTGTGAATTAAAATTTAAACATTATATTTTTATTCAGAAAAAGAAAATTTAAAAAAATCAATTCTAAGTATATAGTCAAAGCACCTAAAATTACGTGTAAAAAGTCCAGTGACCTATATAAAGGACCAGATGGAGTATTATAATTAAAATAGACATAAAATTTATTTTTCTTAATATATGTGCAAAAGTCAAATAAGCTAATTAAAATGAGACGGGAGTCCAAGATAGTCTTATCAAACAGTGTCACAACAAATTAACAAACAATAATTCTGGAGAAACGACAGTGTGTATAATTAACCAGCTACTCTGGTCATTTCACTTCTCTGCCCTCGACCAAACATGGCGGAGCAAAAAACAGAGGAACCCCAGCTGATAACTTGCTCAATTCCCGCACAGAATTCACCAGATTCCGTCGAAGATCCCGATATCTCCGACACGAAAACAACCATGGAGAAGAAAGATGCTGCAACATATCGAAAGGCGAAAAGAAGAAAGAATTGTCCAAGTGCATTAGACAAGAGCAGTTTCACGTTCGATATAAATTGCCAGACAGTTGTTCAGTTCACTCCCAAGTTTGGTTCATTTAATTTGGTTGAGCCGCCACCAAGTTGTTTAGAGATGAAACAAGAAAAAGAAGATTCGAAGAAAAAGAATAATTCAATAAAAAATGATACTGTCAATATTGACTGAACTGCTCTGCTTGGAAATGAGTGGCATGGAAATATAGATAAGATTATGATCATCATTAGTTACACATAATTAGTTATGTACTATGATCATTAGTTTTGGAAACTTAATCACTTGGGTTAGTTTCTTGTTTGTATTATCAAGTGGATGCAGTAGTTTTACTATTTTATGAATTTAGAATAAATTTGCTTTGTTCCACAGTTGTTATATTAATTTTTTAATATATTTATGAGTTCTTGTAATTATTAATATATAATTATAATGTTTGTGATATTGCAATTTTAAATATTTGTGTAGTTAAAATTATTGCTTTTATAGTAGCCAAATAACGAATTTTTATGCATTACTACATGTATTTAAATCAAGAAATTAACTTACTTCACGCAAATTCTAAATCTTAATTTTATTTTAATATGTATATTAATTAATATTAATTGGAGAATATGCAAGTTGAAAAAAAGTTATAATGAAAAATCTTAATATCAGACGTGCACAAGTAAATAAATGCAAGATCTGTCCATAAAAATTATACACAGGGACCGGTTACATGATCGGAAATAGCTGTCAGCTGATTTGTTTGTTAGCATGCTACACGTGCACACGTGTTGCAAGTCGTCTATTCTGTAGACTGAAGTGTTCATCTTGGCATTTAAAAAAACCGATTTCACTAATGTCCCGTTTTAGTCTAAAATAGGCTGTTAAATAAATGGTTTTGCTGATGTGGGCTCAACATGGATGTACGCGACTCGGTTTGGTATAGTTAGGGGGTAAAAATTGTACGAGTGAAATTTTTAACCGTCAATTTATGGTTGGCGCGGTTTGGTTTGCGGTTAAATCACCTAAAAATATATAATAAATTAGTTATAATTATTATAAATTCATGTAGTATTATTATATAGTACAATAAGAAAAGATAAATTAAGAAGCAATATAATTACAAAAAAAAGTAATAGATTTTTCAAGTTATGTTATTAAGTACTCTTATTGATAAAAATATAATATATATTAAAAATATTTGATATAAATTAAAACAATATATCAATCACGATTATATACACTCAATTGTGTTAAATAATAACTTTATTTAGGAGTATATTTCACCTAAAAAATATATATAATAAATTAGTTATAATTATTATAAATTCATGTAGTATTATTATATAGTACAATAAGAAAAGATAAATTAAGGAGTAATATAATTACTAAAAAATATAATAGGTTTTTCAAGTTATGTTATTAAGTACTCTTGTTGATAAAAATATAATATATATTAAAAATATTTGATACAAAATTAAAACGATATATCAATCATGATTCTATACACTCAATTGTGTTAAATAATAACTTTATTTTGGAGTAAATTTTATATTTTAAATAATTAAAATATATGTAAATGTATATATAATTTATTAATTTATAGAAATCTATAAGTATAATTATTATATTTTATATTTTATATTTAAGTATGCATATTTTGTGGTTTGCAGTTGCGGTTTTTCAAAATTTAAAATCACAACCAAACCGCAAATGAGTAATTATAAAAAATTGAATCCGCAATCATATGTGTTTAATGGTTATCCACAAAATGCGATTCGATACGAGCGGTTTATGCGATTGATGCAATTGAACGGATTATTTATACACCCCTAGTGTCCATATGCACATATTAAAAACGTAGTTGTCAAATAGTAAAAATGAACTAACTCAACAAAAGTGATAAAAAATCAGTGCTAAGAATATGCCCATGACCACACATTAGCAAGACCCTTAAAGAAATTATGTTCCCTTAGTACATTTAGAAAAAAAAATATTTTTTAACTTTTGTAAAAAGTAACTATAAATTTTATTATCAAACTTTTCCAAAAAACTTAATTTTTTATATTATATTCCAAAATATACACAAATGAAAAAAAAACAAACAGTCATTTGATTTTTCTGACAACACTTTTTCACCGACACTTTTTTTTATGGTACAACAATTTTAAACAATAATCTCAAACGTAACCTAAATTTTGTTTAATCAAAATTTTCAGCATATATATATATATATATATTTGTTGAGGAGTGAGTATCTGGTTTAGATATTTAAAAATTGAATGAATATATTCAAAATAAATCGGTTTGAATACCGAATCAATAAAATATAATTCGGCATTTGGAAAGAGCTTTTTTTATTATTAATTTAGTATTTTAAATATTTTAATTTTGATTTATGAATTATCTAAAATATTCATATACCCAAATTGATATATTATATTTTTCAAAAAATAAATAATTTTATTTCTTATAGTTTGTATTATTATTATTATTATTATTATTATTATTATTATTACTTAACTTTGATATATATTAGTTTTTAAAACTCAGTTCAGACTCTATATGTAACAATTTGGATAAAAACCTGAGTTCTTTTTAAAATCGATCAAATCTTGAATTCGTATCACAAACAATGTCAAAGTATATCGGCCAAATATAAAAACATGAATAATTTATAAGCCCATTAAAACCCCTCAACAAATTGTTTGTTGATGCATTTGATAGTAGTACTTTATCTTATATACTAATCTAAAACCTCCACATGTTTTGATGTGAGACTGAGGTGTACTTTATCATGCATATATATCTCATATACAACATGTTATTGTAGATGTGTTCAACCCAAATCCCACATCAAACATATAAAGAAAATTTATCTAAAGTATAAACAATCAAATAACTCTGTTAATAGTGGTGTACACAGGTTGGTTAAACCAACCTATCCGATCCAAACCTACCTTATTTCACTCGTCCAACCCGATTTTTTATAAATCAAAACGTATTTGGATTAAAAACTGTAAACTCGATTTAAATGGGTTGGATACGGGTTTCAATTTTTTTAAACCTGTGACGCCCTCAATTAACAAGTGTGTTAACTGATTTCTACCTAAAATTATTATTAATAAAACTATTTATATTTTAGAAATATTTAAGGGCTTAATTTTGATTAAAAGTATTTTTACCCCATAATTAAAATAAAAAGCCCAAAAATAATATTTATGGGATAAAATATAAAAATAAATATTTTTAAAATAATATAATATATATGTCAAAATTCTCCAAAAATTATAAATGATTCAAAAATAATAAAATAGATTTATTTTGAGGATTTTATTATTTTATAAAAATAAAAGAACAAAAAA
>QRFB01000134.1:0-10401 GCA_008931105.1 Oenanthe javanica | reverse complement strand
GCTTTGTCGTGCTCCATCACCTGTTTTTGACATCTAAGAATCTTCTCCAGTAATGTTGGCTGAAATGTCATTTGGAGCGGTGCTTTTGTTTGAGAATCTGGTGTATGAACGTCTATCTCCAATTTCTCGAATTCTTTGATTAGATCCTCAGTTGAAGTTAAGAGATTTAACCTCTCCTTCCGGCTTAGTGCATCTGCCACTACATTTGCCTTGCCTGGATGATAGCTGATAATACAATCATAGTCCTTGATTAGCTCCAACCATCTCCGTTGTCTCATATTTAACTCCTTCTGAGTGAAGATATACTTCAAGCTTTTGTGGTCGGTAAAGATTTCACACTTTTCTCCATACAGGTAATGTCTCCATATCTTTAGTGCAAATACAATTGCTGCTAATTCCAGATCATGTGTTGGGTACTTCTGCTCATGAATCTTGAGTTGTCGAGATGCGTAAGAAATTACTTTCCCATTCTGCATTAATACACACCCTAAGCCTTTATGAGAAGCATCACTGTAAATTACGAAATTCCCATTCTCGTCTGGAAGAACAAGTACTGGTGCAGTTACTAACCTCTTNTCCAGATCATGTGTTGGGTACTTCTGCTCATGAATCTTGAGTTGTCGGGATGCGTAAGCAATTACTTTCCCATTTTGCATTAACACACACCCTAGGCCTTTGTGAGAAGCATCACTGTAAATTACGAAATTCCCATTCTCGTCTGGAAGAACAAGTACTGGTGCAGTTACTAACCTCTTCTTTAATTCTTGAAAGCTTTGCTCGCATTTATCAGTCCATTCAAACCTTTCATTTTTCCTGGTGAGTTTCGTCAAAGACGTTGCTATTCTGGCAAAATCTTTAACAAATCTCCGGTAATAACCTGCCAATCCCAGAAAACTTCTGACTTCAGTTGGAGTCCTCGGTCGTTCCCAATTCATGACAGCTTCAATTTTTGCTGGATCTACTTTAATTCCTTCACTGGTGATAACGTGGCCCAAGAATTGTACTTCCTTTAACCAAAATTCACATTTAGAAAACTTGGCATATAGCTCTTCCTTCCGTAGAATTTCCAAAGCTATTCTCAAGTGTTTTGCATGTTCCTCTACTGTTTTTGAATATATCAGGATATCATCTATGAAAACTATCACAAATTTATCCAGATATTTCTTGAAAATCCTGTTCATCATATCCATGAAAGCTGCGGGTGCATTTGTCAATCCAAAAGGCATAACTAAAAACTCATAATGCCCATACCTANAAAGCGGTTTTAGAAATGTCATCTGGTTTGATCTTCAGTTGGTGATATCCGGATCGCAAATCAATTTTGGAAAACCATACAGCGCCTTTCAGTTGATCAAACAAATCATCGATTCTCGGCAAAGGATATTTATTCTTAATCGTCAACTTGTTCAATTCCCGATAATCAATGCAAAGTCTCATACTCCCATCCTTCTTTTTCACGAACAATACTGGTGCACCCCAGGGTGATATACTTGGTCTAATTACCCCTTTGTCTAGGAGTTCTTGTAATTGCTTGGCCAATTCTTTCATTTCCACTGGTGCCATTCTATAGGGAGCTTTTGATACAGGTTCAGTACCTGGGGTTAAATCGATAGCAAATTCGATTTCTCTGTCTGGAGGTAAACCTGGTAACTCTTCAGGAAATACGTCCAAGAATTCATTTACTACTGGAATCTGTTCCATTCTTGGTACTTCCTTATCCATATCCATTACATAAGCTAAATACCCTTCACAACCCTGACGTAGCATTCGCTTAGCTTGTAGCATAGTTAAAAGTTTCTTGGTTTGTTTCTGCCCACGAAATACCACTTCTGTATCCCCCTCTGTTTTTAATTTTAGCTCCTTCTTCTTACAATCAATTTGAGCATTATACTTTGTTAACCAATCCATGCCCAATATAATCTCGAATTCTCCCAACTTGAAAGGTATCAAGTTAGCATAAAAGTGTTGTCCTGAAATCTCGACATCACATCCTGGGTATACTTGGCTCACAGGTATACGTTCTTGATTAGCTATTTCTATCACTAATGCCTCATTTAACGACTGACATTCACATTCTAATTTATTCATAAATTCTTCAGAGACAAAAGACTTAGTAGCCCCTGAATCAATAAGTACTTTGGCATTAATGGAGTTTACGGGAAGTGTACCTGAGATCACATTTATATTCTGTTCTGCTTCTCCCATAGTCATGTTGAATGTCCTGGCTCTGGGCTGCCCAACAGTTCCTGACCCGGTAGCTTTAGTTTGATATGCTGGGTTGACATTAGCTTGACAATCCTTTGCTACATGACCCTTACTTCCGCACTTGAAACAGTTCTCTCTAATTATTGCTGGCTGACGACATGTATTGGCATAATGCCCCATTTTACCACACCGATAACACTGTATATTCCCCAAATTACCACCATTACCCCTATTACACATCCCTCCATGATACCTTCCGCATATCTTACATTGCGGTATAGGTGGTTGCATCCCTCGTTGCTGATTATTATTATTGAACCTAGTGGCCTGCTGTTGATTATTGTTAGCAAACCGATTCACTTGCTGCTGATAATTGCTCTGGAACCGGTTTCCTTGATTTCCAAAATTCTGATTTCCATATCCTGTTCCCCCATTTCTTTTAAACTGCATTCCACCTTGATTATTGAAATTATTCTGAACTCGATTCTGCTGCGGATTCCCCGAGCGGTTGTCAAATTTCCTCTTCTTTCCATCTTTTTCCTTCTGAAACATGTCACTTTCAGCTTCAATAATCATAGCTTTCTGAACAATGGCTGCATAAGCGGTTAACTCGAAAACAGCCACCCTACTTCTAACCCATGCCTTTAATCCTTGTTGGAACCTTTTTGCTCTCTTCTCATCAGTGTCTACAAAATCTGGCACAAACCTAGCCAATTCTGTAAATTTGGTCTCGTAATCTGCTACATTTCCTTCCTGCTTTAGTTCTAGGAATTTGATCTCCATCTGGTTCTGCATGTAACGTGGAAAATATTTCTCCAAGAACAACTCATTAAACCTCTCCCAAGTGGTTACTCCTGTCCCCTCCAAAGACTTCCTAGATTCCCACCAATAATTGGCTTCTCCCTTTAGAAAGTAGCTAGCATAATCTGTCTTCTGACTATCTTCGACTTTTACCAATACAAAAGCTTTCTCTATTTCCTTTAACCATGCTCTAGCCTCCACGGGATCGGCTGCCCCATGAAACTCTGGAGGTTTCACGGCTTGAAATGTCCTGAATGTCACGGCCTGTGGTGCTGGCGGTTGTTGCTGCTGACGGGTGAGGTTATCCGTTTGCTGACGGAATAACTCTAGTATTTGTTGCATGACATTCAGATTACCCTGCTCCCCCGGGTTTTGGTTATTGCCTTCTTGCTCCATATGGTTATTATCTGGTTGATGATTTTCCATTATTCTAATAACATAAACAGACAAGTTAATTAGTAATTTGCTAAACATGTCTTGATATAACATTGGAAATGGAAAAGAATACGTTAGAAAAAAAATTTCCTTTTTAATTGTAATAAATATTTCCATTCATGTTATTAGATCATGTAGCATAATTACCAATGTACTTGAATATTAAAAAAAAACAAAAACATACCTAAATATAAACACATAAATATATACTACAAAATTGCTGTTGATATATATAGTGTTTATATAATACAACAGCTGATAACTAGCCGGGGATATCCTGATTCTAGTCCCTATCGCTACTAAAGGTGCCGGCTATATACATCAAAATTCTGACATACCTATTTACAACCAACCCTACAACATATAGCTGCCTCCATACACACAACATAAAAGAAACTAGCACACAACATAACCGAAACTGGTAGTCTCTGACTACCTATCACTACCAAGCTGATATATCCACCTGGTCCTAGTCAAGTACAGCTAAACTCCTCATTTCACCTGCTACCCTCATCAGAATACGATATGCGTGACGGTAGTCTACGTTGTCATGCCCCTCCAAATGCAAATAAGTGAGCTCCTCCTCGGTACCAGCAACCAACTCTCTAAAGTAATGGCGGAACTCTGACTCAGATGTCGTAACACCCTTCAGCTGTCGTAACTCCCTATTCTGGTCCCTAAATGCCCTGTAGGCCTCATAAACTGCCTGATACTCACGGAATGGAACTGTGCGTGGCTCACCAATATAACCAACCGAACCTGCATCTGATCCACCAGCACCTACGGCTACCCAGGCCTGACCAACCGGCCTCTGCGGGATAGGAATAAGTGGTGGTGGAACATAGAAACCCTGCACTGTAACATCACTCTGCAATGGTACAACATGCACTGGTGCGTCGGATGGAATTGTAGCTGGTGGCATAATAGGCATCTGTATCTCTGACTGTGGCATCACTGGCTGTGGCATCACTGGCTGTGGCATCACTGGTCGGATAGGGTGTGGCCGCATAGGATATCCTGGAGATGGAATGAAGGTAGAACCTACATAGAATCCGGGCTCCATGGGATGATAATCTGGCTGCATGATCAAGGCAGCATGATGTAGATCATGAGGTGCTGACATAACGGTCAAATCCACCCGTGGCTGATCCGGTGCCCTCACGACCGGGTTGGAAGGACCCGCCGCAAAGCGATCAACCTGACGAGGCTGCAAACAAATAGTATAGAACACAATCATACTCAACTCTAAACATAGGCTTAAAGCTAAAGTAAAACATAACCTATCTCAAATGAGTATAAACCTATCTCATGTGATCTATCAAATCTTTAACGGGCTATATCTCTGCTTATTTCAGTGACTACCAACCTGCAGCTCTGATACCAACTGTGACGCCCTCAATTAACAAGTGTGTTAACTGATTTCTACCTAAAATTATTATTAATAAAACTATTTATATTTTAGAAATATTTAAGGGCTTAATTTTGATTAAAAGTATTTTTACCCCATAATTAAAATAAAAAGCCCAAAAATAATATTTATGGGATAAAATATAAAAATAAATATTTTTAAAATAATATAATATATATGTCAAAATTCTCCAAAAATTATAAATGATTCAAAAATAATAAAATAGATTTATTTTGAGGATTTTATTATTTTATAAAAATAAAAGAACAAAAAAACAAAGTCTTAAGTCTATAACAAGGGCTGGGCCCGATAATCATAAATCGAAATAGATTTATTCTAACGAAACAGAACTTACAGAAAAATATAATAAATTATTTTAAGCTACACAGAATTCACATAACACATATCGGGTAATTTTTCTATTTACTAAAAATCCAAACTCATATAATTGCATTAAAAATAGTCTAAATCACAATAAATTATAATAAAAGCATCTTTAGATATTATAAAATGTACGAAATTTTTCCCGGTCGTTACAAAACCAATCCTACCCAATCCAATTAAAAAAAATATATGCTAATTTATACACACTATAGGCCATTACATAAGTTAATTTACCGTTAATAGTTGATAGTATCACTGAATTTGGTGAGTGATTCATTAGTATTATGTTTATGTTCAAATTTAAAGACTATATTTATTATTTAATTAGTCTTTTGGTTGCTATAACTTAAATATTTGAGGCTTATTTAGAATGAATAATTGTAATATTTTGATGAATTGTGTTCAATTTATTTTTGACTTTCATTTTCAGTTTACTTACTGTTTGATAGAAAAAATATTTTATTTATTTGTTACCCGACCACCCCAACCCAAACCGATTGGATTGGATTGGATTATAAATTTAATTTTAATAGACTGGGTTGAAATTTTTTTAAATTGATTAAATTGGGTTGAGTCAAAAAATCTTCTCAACCCGCCCGACCCTAACCATGTACACCCCCTATCCTATCTATTAGTATGAGGTTTTTTAGGAGGTATTCAAAAATAAATCCATGCCCAAAAACAATATCATAATAATGAAGTTAACTAGTACTGCGCGACCCAATAAGTACAACTATGCATCATAATTATTATAGTTATAGTTATATAATAGATTTTATGGTAATGGTTACAAAACAATCATATTATGAATTTAGTGTTTCTTCAATTCTAATGATACTTTTTTTTTAACCAAATCTAAAATATTGACAAATTTAAATGCATCTTCATCTAGGAAAAGAGTTTTGTTATGAATATTTATGTATTTAATGATATATAATATAAAATAACGTGAAATATTTTTTGGTGTAATAAACATGATACTGTCATGAATTACATTTGAGTTGCTTATAATTTCAATTATAAGTAACTAAAACTAGTCTCTATACTGTGAACTTATGTATGTTCATGTTAATATGTTATCACAAGGCTACTTGTAGAGAAGGGGAACGGGGTTAAATGCAAGTTGAATATACCATGTCTGTTTTGTGTTTTTGTTTTTACTTATCAATTTCAACATAATACAACCTCCTTCCTAGATTAACTATCTTTAACTTTTTTGTAGTCAATTTGATTCAAATTTGACCAAGATTTAAAAATTATTTTTTTATAATTTTAAAAAACTGAAAAATACATTTTAAAATATATTAAATATACTTTTTGATGATATATTTTTTATATTTTTCAATTATATACTATATGTATTTTGCAGTCAAATTTTGGTCAATTTGACCACAAAAAGTCAAACAGGACAGTTAATTTGGGATGGAGGGAGAAACAAATAACAAATAAAAAATAAAATAAAGATTGAATCCAAAAACCGCACCTGAAACAACATGTCTTCGGTTTTAAAATGTTTGCCCAGATAAGTAAGCTATTACAGAAGGGGGGTTGAATGTAATAGTACCAGTAAATCGATTAAAAACACAAGTATGTAAAAGATAAATATTGTTCTATATTAAAGATATTGAATATGTTACAAAACTCTCTTAGGAAGTTCTTTGTTCTCAAGAGCTGCTAGGTTGTGAATAATATGATTTGCAAAAGATTACTTTGATGTTAAACTATGCTTGTGTTTATATAGACACAATTACAACTCAATTACAAATCAGATTAGAAATAGAACAACTTTACATAAGGAAATAGACTTGCATTATGATTCCTTCTTACTATCCTATTTAGAACAATCATCAGTGTTTGCTTCCTAACAATCTCCCCCAATTTATGCTTTAAGACTTAAAACATAAATTTCACTTATGATGTCAGAAATCCAAGATAAATGCATCAGAGTTTGTTTACCCTTAATGATTCAGATTCTTCTGTAGGGGAAATCTTCTTTCAGAAATTGATTCAAGAGCTTTTCTTCAGCACTTTTCAACAGCTCAACCAGTTTCTCCTTCAATTCCTTCATTTGTTCAGAAGAATCATCTATTTGAAATATTGCATCCCTTAGAGCATAAATTGATGATCTTTTCATTCTTTCATCCAGGACAATGCAACAGGCCTTCATACCATCAGGATTTAAAATTAGTGTAGGAATCTCTAACACCATTTTGACCCTTGCATCTCCTTTCCTCATAGCTCTTCTTGTTTCATCTTCAGTAAGTATCCAGGCTCATATTCTTCAGAATCTGTGGCTTCCAGGAACATCATCATCTTTACCCTCCATATAGGGTATTCAACTTTCTTCAAAATTGGAATCCTGATGCTTTCATACTTGTTTCCAGACATGTTTATATGATCTTTTAGTTGAAAATAACTGTCTGCTCTGATACCAATTGTTTTCCTAGATAATAATCTATTATAGAAGGGGGGTTGAATATAATAGACACCAAATAATCGTTCAGGAATACAAGTATATAAAAGAAACACTGTTTTGTATTAATGATAATAAACTTGAATACAAAACTCTCTCAAGAAATTCACTATTCTTAAGAGCTGCTAGGTTATGAGAATGATATAATTTAATGAATACATAATGTTAACCTATTTCTGTGTTTATATAGACACGGTTACAAATTCAACTACAAAACAGATAATGAAAAGAATAACTTCAATAAGGTAATTAGACTTGTATTTGAATTCTTTCTTTACCATCCAAATCATATTCTGATTTGTCTGTTTCTTTCACAAACTCTGATAGTAAACTATGTCGGTTTTTAATCTCTGATAGGATATTATCTGTTAGAGTAAACTCTGATTGAGTATTCTCTGATAGATTAAACTCTGACTGACTGCTTCCTATTCTCTGATGATGTCAGCAACATAAACTATGTTATGATATTCTCTGACAGTATTAGTGTTTGTTTTTCTAACAATTTAAATAATAACTTTATAAGATCCGAACTTGATTTAATATAAAAAATTTAATTTCAATAAATTATAAAATAGTATAAATGAAAAATACTTATATAAATATATAATCTCTCTTACATTATAAAATAATAAGTTTTCAAATTAGAAATAATAATTTTATAAAATAGGATTTTTTCCTACTAATAATAATTTCTTTGAAAACTTTTAACACTATATATATATTCCCACTCTTTTTTAAATTTTCTATTTTTTAAACAATATAATTTTTAACTTATTCATACATTTACTTTTAAGAGTAATATTTATAAAATTTAACCACTTTCTATCTTTTGAACCACTATTTAATATTATTTGATGTTTATAACTCTAATATCAAAATACTCTAAATCAAAATGATATATAATATATAAATTATTAATATATATTAAAAATTAAAACAAATATAATATAATAAGTCTTAATGTTTTAATTTTTAAAATTATTGTTCATAATCACATGAAAAATGTGTTACTAATTGTTTTTTATGAAAAAATATATTTTATATAATATAGTGTAAGTAGTGTGTCAAAATAAAAACCACAACACATAGTTTTAAAATTGCCCTATTTTTTTGAATCAATTTTTTGAATCTCATTATTTACACTGTATTATATAGTGTAAGTAATGTATTCAAACATAATTAAATCAAACTTTCTTGAAATTATAAAAAAATTGTCTTAGTTATTTTTTGATGCATTATTTACTATATATTACATAGTGTAAGTAAAAGTATTTTCAAAGGAATTAAGTAAAATGATTAGCTAAAATAGTGATTAGGTAAAATAATAATATATTTAATAATCTTAACCTATTTGTATCTTATTTTATTGAATTAATTAAATTTTATTTAAATATCTTAACCATAAAACTTAACTCATGTAATTAAATATTTTAAATACGTAGAATATTTTTAAAAAAACAATCACTAATTATATTAAATAATATTTTTAAAAATATTTTATAATATTATTTTTCAACAATTGATCGAGTACTATACTAGTATCTTCTAAAGTTCAAATATCAGGGCAAAAATATATATGCATGATAATAAAAAAAATACCATCACACCGTGTTAATGCAGGATTCGACAATCCATTTTCTTCTTAAAATCGTGACACTTTGTGTGGGACCTCACGGACCTCACCATAATCTGCCGTCATACACACTCGCCTAGTGCCTATTATGCACACCATTTTAAAACCAAGCGGTATTAATTTTTGGGTAGGTTGAGTAGGAAAGAAATATAGTCAAATTTATTATTTTATATTATATGAAAATATGAATTTTGAATTTTTATTTAATATAAAAATTATAATTTATAATGAATTTAATTATATTATTGTTATGCCCATATTTTGCCTGAAGTTGGGCTTCCTCCTAGTATCGGGCTTCTCCTGGAATCGGCATCCTCCTAGTGTCGGGCTTCTCCTGGAATCGGCCTCTTCCTAGTGTCGGACTTCTCCTAGAATCGGCCTCCTCCAAGTATCGGGCTTCTCCTGGAATCGGCCTCCCTGGTATGAAGATGAAGAAGAGGGAGATGGCGACTCTCCCTGAATNTTGTTATGCCCATATTTTGCCTGAAGTTGGGCTTCGCCTGAAGTTGGGCTTCCTCCTAGTGTCGGGCTTCTCCTGGAATCGGCATCCTCCTAGTGTCGGGCTTCTCCTGGAATCGGCCTCTTCCTAGTGTCGGACTTCTCCTAGAATCGGCCTCCTCCAAGTATCGGGCTTCTCCTGGAATCGGCCTCCCTGGTATGAAGATGAAGAAGAGGGAGATGGCGACTCTCCCTGAATAAGTTGGCTCACCTTGAGGAAGAGGGAGACGAAGACTCTCCCTGAGGTTGGCTCGCCCTAGTGAAGAAGAAGAGGAGGAGGGCTCCCCCTGAAGAGGGCTCTCCCTGAGAAAGAGGGCGTGCCCTGATCTTGCACTGCAGACACTGTTTGGGTCATATCTCAAGTTCTAGAAGTCAGAATTGGACGATCTTACAGTCCACGCGAAGCTTATGGAATGCTCTTTAATTTAGAAGTGGTCTAAGAAGGAGGCGTGCCTTGGTTCTTGATGGTATAGGGCGCACCCTCCTCCGTCCGTTGCTGGAAAAGTCGGCATGTCTCCCTGCATTCACTTACTTGTAATAATAATCAAAGGACATAGCTCCGCA
>QRFB01000133.1:111663-127639 GCA_008931105.1 Oenanthe javanica | reverse complement strand
TTGGAGGAGCTAGGAGTGATAATCCTAGAGTTAATTTGGGTGGTCACAGCAGGACCTCAAAAAATGGTGCAAGTGGCAGTGGAAGCTATAAGGGTCAATCTTCAAAATATTCCAAAGATGAAATGGAACACAAAAAGAGAGATGCTAAGAAATTTGAAGATGATTTGGAAGCTAGAAAGAATTCTAGAGAAAAGGAAACTCAACTAATGATTGAGAGGGAAAGTCAAAGACTTAAAACCCTAAAAAGGAACACTGAGTTGGTTGCAAAGGCTGCAGAGTCAGGAAATTTAGATGAATTTATTGCTCAAATCAGAGCAGTAAATGAAAGTGCAAAGGGGGCCACTCAGGAAAGCAACTCAAATACAGAAGCTTTTCTTCAATTGGATGTTGAAGCTCTTAAAGAAAAGAAGAAAGGGAAAGCAATAGTGATTGAAGGAGAGAAGAAGAAGAAAACTGAACCAGTAGGCCAAAAGCTACTTCAAGGAGCCATCACTACAGGAATCTCAGATGCCTCAAGGAGAGAAAAGGAGAATGAAGAGATTGCTAGACAGATGGAAATGCAATGGCATTTGGAAGAGCTACAGGCAGAGCAACCATTGAGAAAAAGGAGAAAAATAGCAATGGCCTAGAAAAGGGCAGATTCATCTCAGAAAATGGTGGTTCAGGAGAATCCTCAAGTCACTCAAGGATAAACCAAGGAGGAAGTGACATTTGAAGGATACCAATTAAAAGGAACTCCAGTTGTAAGTGAGAAAGGATTAATTGGAGTTAGAACCCATCCTGCAACTTCAAATCAAGAGGAATCCATGAGGTTGGAGTATGAAAATGGTTCTAAACTCACTTACTCAATGAAGGTGATTATGAAGCAGGGCTACAATGTGTTGAAGACAATTCTACCTCTTCTAAACAAAAGGTACAAACTCAATGTGACTATTTCTCAGGAAATCCAACAACAAATCTCAAAGCTGAGGAGAGCAAAAGCTGAAGCTGAACCTGATTCTCCTTTGAAGCTATGGAAATCTCAAGTCAAGAAGGTGGTGTTGGAACCAAAGTATGCCATGATTTTTACAGATGTGGAAGGCAATACAAAATTCTTTGATATCTGCAAATATCTGGACAAAATCACAGATGAGGAAATCCACTATCTTATGAGGCAACTTGGGGAAACTGACGAAGATGAAGCAATATTGAGGAGCACCTTTATGAGGCAATTAAAAGAAAATGCTGAAAAGAAGAAGAAGAAGAAGTAATTGAAGATTGAAGATCATGAAGAATTGAAGACACTGGAACAGTCTGCAAAGAATAATCATCAACTGGTATTTCCTAAAAGTGCTATGAAAATTTCTTGATTCTATTTAAATGATTATAGTTAAGGGTTTTGTTATCATCAAGTAGATTTATGCCTGTTCATATCACAGACACAAATAGGGGGAGATTGTTAGGAATCTACATGTAATTTTATGATAACATTAATCTTAGAATCATAGAAATTTTATTTGATGTAACTGATCAATTGATATGAAAGTTATAAATATCAATTGATCAGGAAACCATTTATCAGTTGAAGTGTTTATCTGAATCAACTGATAATTTGGATTGTAGCATAGGTGTACTTAGTCTATTTCAATCGATAAGGTGTAAATCAATTGATATTTTGTTCATCAATTGATGTTAGAGTCGATTGATATGGATCATCAATTGATGTGTAAATTAAACTGTTAAATTGTAATTATGTGAAGACAGGAAATTGCACAAGTGAAGGATGATCAATTGATATTGAAGCATCGATGGATGAAGGATCAATCGAAGAAGCCAAGTCAAGCATTGAAGACCATCAACTGATGTGAAGACCCATCGACTGATATATCGATTGATAACATCTATCAATCGATAAGACATCTTTTATCAGTCGATGGATATAAAGATCAATCGAAGTAGTACATCAGTTGATGGATTAAAGAATGGATCAATTGATATGCTTAACAGCAAATTATCAATTGAGTGTGACAACACAGAAAGAATATCTGTTGAAGATCCAGAGAACAAAAAGCACACCTATGGAAGACAGTCTAGAGTGACTGTGAAGACTCAATCAGAAGCTGTCTTTCAAACCTTTTTGTAAAATAGAAAAAGGTAAAAGGAAGGCAGGTAGAAACAATCCTAGAATAGGAATTGTAAAAGAACACTTGTGGTATATAAACAAGTGTAGTAGCATTATTAGAAAACATACAAGTTAGACATATTTCTTAATCAACTGTTCAAGCTTGAGAGCACATGTGTAAGAACAGTTGATTTGTTTTCTAATCTTGTAAAAGTGCAGCTAGGTTTCTTTTAACCTAGGATCATTGAACAAAAATATACACTGATGGAAAAATCAATCCATCAGTAATTTTAAATCTGTTTGTTCAGTTTATTTTTCAGTCGAAATTTGTTTGAACACATTCTCTCTAATTCTCAAACATCAAGAACAAATATTAGAACAAGCAAAAAGTTTTAATATTTGTATTCAACCCCCCTTCTACAAATATTGACATTGTTCTAGGGAATAACAAGCTTGTTTTAGAGCTGCTTAATTACACAGTTGAGTTTGTCAAACATAGGCCTAAAACTGACCAAGAGCATGCAGGGTTTGAAAAGATTGTGTTGGTGACACCCCTTTTAAGAACACATTATTTCATAACTTTCAAATTAGTATGCAGAGATGAAAATTTTTTCCTATAAGAGCATGTCTAATGTTTGTGTTAAAATAGATGGAGCTATTTGTAAATGCACCTAGGGGGTGAATAGGTGTTTAGGCTAACTATATCAAATTTTTAAAAAGTTACCAAGCCTTTCTAGCTGACTGTTTTGAACACAGTCTGTTGTTCCTTAAACTGGCTTACTGTTTTCAACTATTAAACAATTATAGAAGGCTAGAATGAATGCAATGCAATAAACACAATTAAAACAATATGTAAAGGAGACACACGATATTTAGACAGGTTCGACCCCTATGTCTAATTGTCTACGTCCAGGTCCCTTACCAACTTTGTAAGATAATATATATTAATTAAAAATATTCCAATTACAAGATTAAAATATATCTCCATTTAACCCAATCACTACAATGGCTTGATATAATCTGAGTAGATTCATTCCAGCTTGCTGTTGTTTACTGTCTTGCAATCTGTTCTTGAATCTTGAATTCCTCGAGTCCCACTCTTGAATTCTTCTATTCCTCTAACTCTTTGCCTTGAGTACACAACCCAACTGAATCCTTTAGCTCCCTTGTTCTACCACCAAGAACCCTAGCCACTTAGTAATTCCAAATACACTTTGAACGATACAAAAGAATGAAAGTGTTTACAACTCAAAATATATTCTCTAAATATTAGATCTTCAAAATAGAACTAAGCTTGATACAAAAGCTTTTCAATAACACAAGTTGCAGTGTATATGGTTCATGTTTAACCAAATAAAAAACTAGAACCTGTTATATATAAAATATACAACGGTTAGATTTGAATTATAGGATAAGATGAACGTTTTAGAGTAGAATAATTCAAATATTAATTATAGGAGAAAGAGATAAAACCTTTTAAAATCAGCTCATATAATTAAGGATAAGATACGATAAGTAGTTTGTAATTTAAAAGGGTTTGAAAATAAATAAACTACTTCCTAAATTTTAGTAAAACGTTTTTAAATAAAATATGAGCTTAATTAAAGATTAAAAATGTAATACGTATGAGAATGTACAAGTATATTAATCCTACACAGAATTTGAAATTAATCAGCTCATGCAGAAAGAATTCTGCTCCCTGTAGGACTCTATTCCAGCAAGCTAGATTCACATTGTGAGAAAGCATGATGTTATGTTGTTAACTAACTAACCTGCAACACAATGTTAGTACATGAAGAATAGAAGGCTATACTAGTGTAATCAGCATCAATAACATATATACATTGTACAAGCAATCCAGCTTGCTCAAATTGTGTTATCATCAAAACATGAGAGTTACACTATTGCTATAATTTAGCACCAAAAAGTGGTTTTTTGTGTTAAAATAAAACCATGTCTCCAATGCATTGTTCTAAATCTTGTTCCAAATGGATAAATTTAATATATAATTGCTAAAAGTGGTATTGAATATGTTAGGTATAAAATTGATGTCACGCATTTATTCATTTCATTCCCTTTTTTCACTTTTTGATGATGTATCAAACATAGCTCTATCTATCTTTTGTTCAATATATAGAACAAATTATAGCATTGTGTTATTTTAGCATAATGTTTAGCACACAGCATTGGAGTGGATAATTTTAGTTTTTATTCTATAATATAGATATAGAACAAGATATAACACATCATTGAATTTACCCTAAGAAGGTCTACTATATTGTTCATGGTAAAGACCGAAGACACATCATTACAAGGAGTAAGATTCAAACAAAGGATGTGGTTCTCTGCATATTAGAGCAACAAAAATTAGAGTACAAGGAGATTAAAAGATTTAAAACATAAATAAGCTGCTAAATGTTGTAACTTCCTCGAAATTTTAGAAAGAAAAACAGATAACTTTATACATATAGTTAAAGTTAATAGTATCATAGTTCTTTAAAGGTCTCAATATTTTTCATTATCACCCTGTTAAGAACATAGCAGGCTGTATTGACTGCTTCAGCCCAGAAATTGCGAGGCAGCTTACTTTCCTGCAATAAAGTTTTGGTAGTCTCCTCTAATGACCTGTTTTTGCGTTCCACAACTCCATTCTGTTGTGGTTTCCTCGGGGCTGAGAATTCATATGAGATTCCTCTTTTCTCACAATAAGTAATGAAGTCCTTTTGGAATTCTCCACCTCTATCACTTCGAATACTTACAAGTCTTGTTTTAAGCTTGTTCTCAAGTAAAGTGATTAGTTTGTCAAACTTAATAAAAGCACAATCTTTAGTTTTAAGAAATAAGACCCAAGTAAACCTAGAAAAATCATCAACAATGACAAATCCATACTGTTTACCTCTCATGCTTTTATATGCTTCAGGACCAAAGAGGTCTAGATGCAAGAGTTCTAGAGGTTTTGAAGTTGATACCACCTTTTTAGCTTTGTGAGTGCTTCTTATTTGTTTGCCAAGTTGACATGTTGAGCATACTTCAGTCTTTTCATACTTTAACTTTGGCAATCTTCTCACAAGTTTCTTGTTAGACAATTTGTTCAACAAATTCATGTGTGCATGACCCAATCTCATATGTCAAATGGTAGGATCATTGACTATGGCTGCTAAATAGCAGGCTATTTTCTGGAAATCAAAATCTAATATATATATATATATATATATATATATATATATTGCCTTCCCTTCTAGCAACAAGAGGAAATTGGTTAGTACCAACAGTAATAATACATTTATCTTTATCAAAATCAACCTTATGTCCACCATCATCCAATTGACTCACACTAAGCAAGTTATATTTCAAACCTTTTACGTACCGGACATTATTGATAGAAGTAGCATCATTACCAACTTTGCCTTTACCAAGGATAGGAGGAGACTTGCTATCACCAATAGTTACTCCTCTTCCTTTCTTAAGTTTGAGACTAATAAACTGGGATTTATCTCCACACATGTGCCTAGTGCATCCGCTATCAATAATTCATTATTTTGATTTGATCTTCACGGTAAGACACATCTACAAAACGAACAGAACCAAAACTCAACATTTTGGTACCCAAATAGGTTTGGGTCCAGTTTGGTTAGTAGCAAGTATATAACAAGAATTAAGATCAGATTTCTTGATCCACTGTTGGACCACTTTAGGAGCCACTTTTTTGATATTCTGCTTTCTGCTAGAACCATTCTGGTAGGCTGTTTTGTTGTTCTGGTAAGTTGGTATGTCGACAGCTTTATTCTGGTAGGCTCTTCTGGCGGTTGAACTTTACAATTCTGAATTAGATGTCTTTTTCCTCCACATCTGCTGCAATTTTTCCAAGGCATAGCGTACTTGTTTGGTTTGCCTTTCCTTCCTTCATAACTGAGAGCTTTACCCTTCTTGTTGAAGCTAAGACCAACTTCTTCCCTTTGTAAAGGAGCATTAATACTCTTCATTATGAATTTTAGACCATCTTCTCCTTGGATGAAAGTACCCATGCCTTTCCTGAGCATTACAACTTCTGATTCCAGAGATTTAATCTTTTCAGCTTGCTGGAATGTAGAGAGAACAAGCTGTGAAGTACTGGCAGTAGGTTGAGTAGGAACAGCAGGCTACGATTTCTCCACTTCAATGGATCTCCTGAGTTTGAGTGTCTCCAAACAGGTATCTCTGTCCTCAATTTTTGCCTTCAACTCTGCAACTTCCTTATGAAGAGTATTCCCTCTTTTGAGGATGATTTTGTTGAAAGCTTTCACATGTTCCAGTTTAGCTTTCAGCTCTTTGACCTCAGATTCATTCCTTGCCTTCTCTAGTTCCTTATCTTCAATTAAAGTTTCCACTTTAGCCATCAGTTCATGGACCATCTGCTTTAAATAGGCATTATTCTCAACCAGCTTGTTGTTTTCTACTTTAACTGAGTTATATTCCTCAAGTGGAATATGCTTTGGTTCCTGCACTGTTAGTTGTTCCAAAACAATATTTTCAGAAGATATACGAAATTTAAATGAGTTTACCTCACTCTTATCATCCTCTGAATCAGTTTCCACAAGTCCATCCTCAGTATAGCCAAGCACAGAATCTTCATTTTCCAATCCAACCAATGCAAGATTGACCATCTCCTCACTAGTATCATTACTAGAGTCAGAATCAGAGTCATCATCGCTCCAGGTCAGTAAGGCTTTTGATTTTTTCTTTCTGTCCTTGAAAGCAGCAGGCTATTTTGCTTTGAGTTTGTAGCAGTCCTTCTTGTAGTGACCCGACTTTTCGCACTGAAAACAAGTTTGCTCTATTTTGGCATCTTTGGAGAAATTCTTGCCTCTAGAGAATCCTTTCTTCTCCATCTTGTACTTGTTCCTCTTTTCAATCAGCCTCTTGATTTTTCTTGACATTAGAGCAAGCTCCTCATCAGATTCTTCGTCAGATTCTAGCTTGCTGTTTCCAGCATGGAGTGCTAAATTCTTCATTTTGGGAGTAAGATCAGAAGAACTCTGAGATTTACTAGCATTAATCTTTGATTCAAACTTCTCCAATTCAGCAAATATATCAAGGAAGTCCATGGTTTCAATGTTTGGTGAAGATTCCAAAGTTATAACCTTTGGTTCATAAACCCATGGAACTGCACTAATGATTTTCATGTTAATTTCTTCTTGAGGAATAGATTTGCCAAGCTGAGATAGACTATTTATGCTGATTTGAAATCGAGCCTGAGCCTCTCTGATTGTTTCACCATCTTTGAGCTTGAAATTTCCATACTCATTCATTAGTTTTCTCAACCTGACTTTCTTCAAAGATTTTGAGCATTCATGACACAATTCCAAGGTATCCCAAATTTCTTTAGCAAATTTACATGAAGAGACTTTGTCACTTTCTGAGATGCTAAGACCAGTAATAATGGTATTCTTAGCCCTATTGTTGTAGCTCAATTTGAGTAGCTCATCCGGAGTGAGTTCATCAATGTCCTTTTCTTTGCCATCAGCTTTAATGAAGGTGAATGGACCTTTCTCCGTGACTCTCCATTCCATTGGCTCTCTTTCCAGGTGAGATATCATACGGCCTTTCCACCAATTGTAGTTGTCATGACCAAGTAACAATGGTGGCCTAGAAGAAGAGTTCGTTGTTGGATATGCATCAGCTATCAGATCAATACTTTCCTGTTACAGAATATATTAGTATTCCCAAAAATCTGATACCAAATGTAAATGCACCTAAAGGGGGGTGAGTAGGTGTTTAGGCTAACTATATCCAATTTTTAAAAAGTTACCAAGCCTTTCTAGCTGACTATTTTGAACACGGTCTGTTGTGCCTTAAACTAGCTTACTGTTTTGAACTATTAAATAATTATAGCAGGCTAGAATGAATGCAATGAAATAAACACAGTTAAAACAATAAGTAAAGGAGGCACACAATATTTAGCCAAGTTCGACCCCTATGTCTAATAGTCTACGTCCTGGTCTCTTACCAACTTGGTAAGAGAATATATATTAATCAATAATATTCCAATTACAAGATTAAGATATATCTCCCTTTAACCCAATCACTACAGTGGCTTGCTATAATCTGAGCATATTGATTCCAGCTTGTTGTTGTTCACTGCCTTGCAATCTATTCTTGAATCTTTAGGTTCTCGAATCCCACTCTTGAATTCTTCCATTCCTCGAACTCTTTGCCTTGAGTACATAACCCAACTGAATTCTTTAGTTCCCTTGTTCTACCACCAAGAACCCTGGCCACTTAGAACGATACAAAAGAATGAAAGTGTTTATAACTCAATCTATACTCTCTAAATATTAGATCTTCAATATAGAACTAAACTCAGTTTAGAGAAAGATAATAAAACTTTTCAATAACATGAGTTACAGTGTATATGGTTCGTGTGTAACCAAATGAAAAACTAGAACCTGTTATATAAAAATATACAACAGTTAGATTTGAATTATAGGATAAGATGAACGTTTTAGAGTAGAATAATTCGAATATTAATTATAGAAAAAAGAAATAAAACCATTTAAAATCAGCTCCTATAATTAAGGATAAGATATGATAAGTAGTTTGTAATTTAAAAGAGTTTGAAATCAAATAAACTACTTCCTAAATTTTAGTAAAACTTTTTTAAATTAAATATGAGCTTAATTAAATATTAAAAACGTAATACGTATGAGAATGTACAAGTATATTAATCCTACACATAATATGAAATTAATCAGCTCATGCAGAAAGAATTCTGCTCCCTGTAGGACTCTGTTCCAGCAGGCTAGAATCACATTGTGAAAAAGCATGTTGTTATGCTGTTAACTAACTAACCAACAACACAATAATAGTACATGAAGAATAGCAGGCTATACTAGTGTAATCAGCATAAATAACAGATATACGTTGTACAAGCAATCCAGCTTGCTCAAATTGTGTTATCATCAAAACATGAGAGTTACACTATTGCTATAATTTAGCACCAAAAAGTGGTTTTTTGTGTTAAAATAAAACCATGTCTCCAATGCATTGTTCTAAATCTTGTTCCAAATGGATAAATTTAATATATAATTGCTAAAAGTGATATTGAATATGTTAGGTATAAAATTGATGTCACGCATTTATTCATTTCATTCCCTTTTTTCACTTTTTGATGATGTATCAAATATAGCTCTATCTATCTTTTGTTCAACATATAGAACAAATTATAGCATTGTGCTATTTTAGCATAATGTTTAGCACACAGCATTGGAGTGGAGAATTTTAGTTTTTGTTCTATAATATAGATATAGAACAAGATATAGCACATCATTGGATTTACCCTAAGGAGGTCTACAATATTGTTCATGGTAAAGACCGAAGACACATCATTACAAGGAGTAAGATTCAAACAAAGACTGTGGTTCTCTGCATATTAGAGCAAGAAAAATTAGAGTACAAGGAGATTAAAAGATTTAAAACATGAATAAGCTGCCAAATGTTGTAACTTCCTCGAAATTTTAGAAAGAAAAACAGATAACTTTATACATATAGTTAAAGTTAATAGTATCATAGTTCTTTAAAGGTCTCAATATTTTTCATTAATTTAATTTGGAAACTATGCGTTAGTATCCACTCTTTTAACCTAAAAATGAGTTTTTAGTGAGGAGAAATATCAAAATATCCTGTAATATAAGATTACGATGACTCCTCCAAAAGAAACTGCAGCTATTATTTCAAACAACTTCAAGTTATAATAAAATGGGAAAACAATGGGTGGCCTGTTTCCCATTTCTTACCTTCAAAATACCGATCCAGTCTTAGATTTGGATCGAAATTTTGAAGATAATATTACCCGAACTTCATAAGACAGAGTGGACAGGCCTCGGCCACCAACTTGCATAAAGTTTAATACTGTAGTTTACAATAAGGAGTATGGACGCATTCATTGAAAGCCAGAAGGCCCAGAACTACACATGATATAATAGTATAACATATATCAGACTATGATCGTTTAGCACCATGCTCAATGTTCAATAACTGAGTTAGAGTATATCAATATGTTTTCTTTTAAAGAAGTCGCAGTACATTTTCTTTTTACCAAATTCTCAATACACTGCAAAGGATACACAAACATAAATTCCAAACATCTGGTCTAGTTGAGATACTTCATAATTTGAAACCAATAGCCCAAGTTAAAATCCTCACAAAGGCAACAAAGTCTGAAGTCAGCTACAAACACACTACACACACAAAGGATAACTTCAAAGTGTCTCAATTGTCTCGAAGGACTGCAATCAGTTTAATCCTGCACAAAAAGAAAAAGAACTTAAAACTACTACCAGGATTGGTTATATATATATATGTATTGTAGTTTTTACTTTCCATAGCAGCGCAGTTTCTTAATTTCATACCATATACCATCTACAAATATTATAACATAAACCATATAACGTAAATTTATTAGCAAATTGATGATGAAGATTTATGGAGGTCACACAAGTCATTTTCATTTATATTTACAACATATTCTCAAAATGGCATCATAAAAGAAGCATAACTTGGTGAAATTGTCTGACGCCAAATTTAAAGAAGAATAACTATTTCATATAATTATTTATCTTTATACTCAGATTTCGACTATTTTCTGGTCGTAGATTGCCAGCATTATGCAAAATCAAAAGCAGAAAATGATATTCTAATTAATGAAGTATTAGATCCCTAACCATGACCACAAAATTAGTTGTGAAATGCATTTTAACACGATGCTAGAACTTGTGTGCTAATACCTTAAGCAAAAAGATAAACGCAGCATGACCGCCATATGCTATGGTAGTAATATCGGAATTTATGATGTCAAATCTTAAAGCAATTCATTGACCATTTTCTAGAATTCGTAATGATTGCACAACTATTAGAAAGGCGGGCATTAAGATTGTACTGTCTAATAAAAAAGTAGCATTATAGCCTATAGGTGTACCTCATCATCATCCTCTACACATCCATCTTCTTTGATCTTCTTCAGGTGTGTGCTGCCACCTTCCCTGTTGATAGGTAACTTCATTGGTCCAAAGGGGGTGTCCACTTCAATGTTTCCTTTCATTGTGTAACTAATACCCAAGACAGGCACCTCCACAATAAGGTCAACTTTGACCTTGTAAGGTAAGGTATGACGTTTCCAGGCTTTATATCATCATATGTGTTCTTAATGTCGTCATATACAAGACAAAGTGGTATCTTAAAAGTCTCTGAACCATGCGCATGGAGAGTTCAAGCATCAGGTATCAAGCCGGAAAATAGTTTCCTTCCATCACTTTCAACCAAGTAGTTTATGGTTCCAAAAAATCCACTCTGTCCTTCATCTTTGTCTTCATCTTTGTCCTTGGAACCCCTTTCAACTACCTCAGGCTTATCACATGAAGACATTACTAAATGGCAAGAAAAGAAACTGATGTGAACGTAAAAGGAAAGAAACATGTAACAATTTAGAAGAATACATGCACCAGTTTAATAATTTCGTAATTCTATGAACTGCAAACATATAGTCAAAACAACTATTATTAATTGTTATTAGGAGATCTGTGTAGGGATAATTTGATGATAACTTGGATTATTCTGAAGTCTTGACAAACAATTTTAGATTGAAACAATTTAGTGGTTATCCAAACTTTTCAACCGAATAAAATCAGAATGCAAGAACAAATAATGATTATGTATTTTGTGTGATTTCAACAACCCTTTTTCTCATCTCAATGACCAAAACACTTGCAAGTATTATATAGGTGTCTAACAGACATGTCTAGAGACATGAGACATGTCTAAAGACATGTCCAAAGACATGTCCAAAAGACATGTTTTTGAGGAGACATATCTAAAGACATGAGACATGTCCAAAGACACGTCCAAAAGACATGTTTTTGAGGTATGCAGTTGTGTCTAAAACACATGATTTTTGGAGTCAAAAATAATATTTATGTACAACACTAACCTTTAGACCCCAGCTAGGGGAACTGCCCCCGGACCCCCGTTAATACCGAAAATCATAAACGCACTCTACCGACTTGTTCGATAAAATATTACAATCACATTGATCAACTAATAAATCCAATTACACTAAAATATCTAACAATCATTCACCATTTTAGAGTAATCCATAATTAGCTAAAATAAAATCACAACAAACAACAAACTTATGCATAAATGAAATATCATGACGATTGGATTTCATATTAGTATATTACACTTTCCAAATATTCGAATATCAAGGTGTCACAAATGATTGAACCTCTGTTATTCATAATGAATACTCGAAGATAATATACACATAAATTTACATTCTCAAATGTTCTTACTTGACACTATCTTTTACTAGCCTTGTGTCCTAATCCTTCATAAGCATAATAAAGCCAAGTCCTAGCTTCTTGAAGCGGCTAAACTTCATGCTCAAATAGGTAGCTCTTTTATTCTCGCACTTGCATATGCAATTTTTCAAAAGAACTATTAAGAAGATAAACTTCAACCTCGTCAACTTGCAAGTCTGAACGTATACCTTGGGATGATACTCTTAATGTGTTCCAATCTCTAGATGTTAAACTTTCCACATTGAATTCAGCACTTAACGTCAAATTAAATGGGAATTGGGTATCTCAACATGAGAGATTTTTGATGGACTTCAATCCCACCCCTATAGCTTATTTGTATACAAAATCTCTTCTCAACCCTTTGGTTAAATGATTGGCTAAATTATGTTGAGTTCTTATAAACTCCACTGATATAACACCATGCGTGATAAGCTCACGAATCATGCTATGTCTAACACCTAAGTGTCTAGACTTGCCTTTGTACACTTGTCTATAAGCATTGGCCATGGCAGACTCACTATAACATCTGATAGATATGGGTGATATCGGTTTAGGCCATAATGAAATTTTAAATATCAGATTTCTTATCCATTCAGCTTCTTTACCAGCTGCCGATAATGCCACAAACTCAGATTCCATTGTTGAGTCAGTAATGCAAGTCTGTTTCTTTGATGCCCAAGAGATAACACCTCCCCCAAGAAGGAATACCCATCCACTTGTAGCAGAATGATCTTCCTTATTGCAAATCCAACTGGTATCTGAATGACCTCCGAGTATCGAAGGAAATCCAGTATAAGTCAAACCATAATCCATGGTTCCTTTTAAGTACTTGAACACTCGGTTTAAAGCTTGCCAATGATGTGAACTAGGTTTGCTAGTATACCTACTAAGCTTTCTAACAGCATAGGTTATATCTGGCCTAGTACTGATCATGGCATACATGAGGCTACCAATAGCTCTAGAGTATTCAAGTTGAGATACTGCAACTCCTTTATTAGGTAGGAGATTGATACTAGGATCAATAGGAGTGCTAACTGGAGAACAATCTTTAAAGTTAAATCTATTCAAAATCTTCTCAATATAATGAGATTGAGAAATTGAAATAATATCATTCTCACGCTTGATCCTTATACCAAGAATCACATCTGCCTCCCCCAAGTCTTTCATGTCAAAGTTAGATGACAAGAATTTCTTGGTTTTATCCACTTGATTTTGGTTAGTACCAAAAATCAATATATCATCCACATATAAGCAAATAATAACTCCTTTACCAGAAGCATCAAACTTGCTATACACACATTTGTCTGCTTGGTTAAGAAGAAAACCATTAGACAGAACCACACTATCAAATTTTTTATGCCAATCTTTTGGTACTTGTTTCAGACCATACAATGATTTCTTTAACTTACACACATTATTCTCACTACCAGGTATAACAAACCCTTCCGGTTGTTTCATATAAATCTCCTCATCTAATTCACCATTGAAGAATGTAGTTTTCACATCCATATGATGAATTACAAGGTTGTGTATAGATGCAAGTGCTATCAACAACCTGATAGTAGAAGTCCTAGCAACAGGAGCATAAGTATCAAAGTAATCAATCCCTTCATTTTGCCTAAAGCCTTGTATAACCAATCTGGCTTTAAATTTATCTATGGTACCGTCCACTTTCATTTTTCTTTTGAAGATCCAATTGTTTCCTAATGCTTTATAGTTAGGAGGTAGATCACTAAATTCCCATGTATTATTATTCATGATAGAATCCATCTCATCCTAAATAGCTTCTTTCCAGAATGCAACATCCCTTGATGTCATTGCTTCGTTAAATGTTTTTGGATCCTCCTCAATAATAAAACAATATTGGTACTCAGACTCAATCTCATCTCTTGAACCTTCAACTAAATAAAGTTGAAAATGAGATCCAAAAGATTTGGTTTTTCTAGTTCTAGTACTTCTCCTTGGTTCAGAAGCTCCGGGAACATCTTCAGTTTGAACTGGGTTCCTACTGAAAAAATTCAGAATCATGTCTCTTGGTCTAGGTATAGATGTAAATCTATTTTCATCAAAGTCGGCATCTCTAGACTCGATAACCGTATTCACAGATACATAATCATTCGATTCTAATACTTAGAACCTATATGCATAGGAATGCTCAGCATACCCAATAAAAAGACAATTTACACCTCTTTCACGCAAGTTTCTCCTTTTGGGTTCAGTAAGCCTTACAACTGCTCTACATCCCCAAACTCTCAGAAAACTCAATTTTGGTGGCTTTTTATACCAAAGTTCATAAGGGGTAATTTTATTCCTCTTACTAGGAATCCTATTCAATAAATAACAGGCTGTTAACATAGCATCACCCTAAAAACCTTCACTTAAACCCGAATAGGATAACATGGAATTAACCATCTCTTTTAGAGTCCTATTCTTCCTTTCTGCTATACCATTTTGCTGTGGTTTGATGTATTATACCAATAGATTGAAAGTATACTAGATCATAATACTCGCCTCCTCTATCAGTAGGTAGATATTTAATCATAGTACTTTTATGTATCTCTACTTCTTCTTTATATATTTTAAATTTATCACGAACTTCATCCTTAGCATGCAACAAATAAACATAGCAATATCTAAATGAATCGTCAATAAAAGTAATGACATAATTTTTATTTCCCAACGAAGGTGTAGCATGAAAATCACATAAATCACTATGTATCAGTTCCAATAATTTGGAAATTCTGTTTATGTCCTTGAAAGGTTTTCTGGTTATCTTGGTTAACATACATGTTTTACATTTCTCATTATTTACATCAATAGCATGTATGAGACTCATTTTAGACATATCCTTTATTCATTTATAATGTACATGTCCTAATCTAGCATGACATAATTCAGATTTATTCAAAGTATTGCTAGAACTAATAGAAATCATGAAAGCGGACTCATTATCAAATGAGATATTTACATTCAAAATAAACAAACCATTACATAAATAACCAAAACCAACCAAAGTACCATGTTTTGACAAGATATACTTGTCACTTTCATACACTTGTTTGTAACCACAATTATTCAATACAACACCAGACAAGAGATTCTTTCGAATCCCGGGAACATACAACACATTATTTAATAATACACATTTTCCAGAAGTAAAAACAAGCTTTACATTTCCTAGTCCTTTGATTGGTTCAGTTGCAACATTTCCCATCTTTAACATAGATCCATCTTCGATTGGTCGAAAATCTTTAAACCAAAGAAGATCTTTACGCACATGACTTGTTGCTCCTGAATCAATCCACCATGCAACATTATCATCCTGCACATAGAATGCCTCAGAAATTAGTGACACATAATTCTGCCCCGAATTATAATTTTGTATTAAAATCTGACCTTGTTGCTTTTCTAGATCCTTAGCTCCACTTGGACCAGCATTATGCTTGCCTTTACCAACCCGACAATCCTTCTTGAAATGACCAGGTTTACCACACTTCCAACATGCCAATTTAGGTTTCTTGTTGGAAGAGTTGTTATTTCC
>QRFB01000133.1:93077-111501 GCA_008931105.1 Oenanthe javanica | reverse complement strand
TTAGATCCACTTGGACCAGCATTATGCTTGCCTTTACCAACCCGACAATCCTTCTTGAAATGACCAGGTTTGCCACACTTCCAACATGCCAATTTAGGTTTCTTGTTGGAAGAGTTGTTGTTATTTCCTTTAAATTTCCTCTTATTATCCTTGTCTTTGTTTGAATTCTTAGAATATCCACCATCTTCAACCATATTTACATAAGAGTTACCAACCTGGTTCTTACCCTTAGAATTACTCTCAACTTCTTGAGCCCTTAAAGCCTCTTCAATTCTAAAGTGACTCCCAAGTTGAACAAGAGTGATCTCTTCCTTATTATGTTTCAGGGTGTGTTTAAAATCCTTCCATGATGGTGGCAGTTTGTCTATAACACTAGAAACCGAAATGGATTCATCCATTTTCATGTCGTGTTGAACA
Organism: Oenanthe javanica; assembly: GCA_008931105.1. Taxonomy (NCBI): domain Eukaryota; kingdom Viridiplantae; phylum Streptophyta; class Magnoliopsida; order Apiales; family Apiaceae; genus Oenanthe; species Oenanthe javanica. The sequence goes on along the minus strand of QRFB01000133.1, from coordinate 111,084 downwards.
AACTGTCCCAAAATCCTTAACAGTTCATTATATTGTTCCATGACCGGTCTAGTATCAACCATTTTATAGTTAATAAAATTACTAACCAGAAACTTCTTGCTAGAAGCATCTTCAGCCATGTACTTGGATTCAAGGGAATCCCACAATTCTTTTGCAGACTCAATATTTTGGTATATATCAAAAAGAGAATCAGACATACCGTTCAAGATGTGACCGCGGCAGATGTAGTCATCATTTTCCCATTTGTAGCGCCTTCTAGTTTGTTCTACAGTTTCCTCCTCGATCATTTCTGGCATTGGAGTACTCAAAACATACACAACTTTTAGTATGGTTAACAAGAAATGCATCTTCTTCTGCCATCTTCTAAAATCATATCCTTAAAACTTGTCCAGTTTTGCAAATTTGCTAGTCATGTCTTTTGTAGATTCGATGTTCGTCATCTTCAGATAATAAAAATTGTTTCAATCTTTGTAGTGATAATTTGATGATAACTTGGATTATTCTGAAATCTTGACAAACAATTTCAGATTAAAACAATTTAGTGGTTATCCAAACTTTTCAACCGGATAAAATCAGAATGCAAGAACAAAGAATGATTATGTATTTTGTGTAATTTCTACAACACTTTTTCTCATCTCAATGACCAAAACACTTGTAAGTATTATATAGGTTTCCAATAGACATGTCTAAAGACATGAGACATGTCCAAAGACATGTCCAAAAGACATGTTTTTTAGGAGACATATCTAAAGACATGTTTAAAAGACAAGTTTTTGAGGTCTGCAATTGTGTCTAAAAGACATGACTTTTGGAATTAAAAATGAAATTTATGTACAACACTAACCTTCAGACCCAGCTAGGGGCATTGCCCCCGGACCCTGTTAATACCGAAAATCATAATATACTCAAAGAAGCATGCACTCCGCACTCTCCCGACTTGTTCGATGAAATATTACAATCACATTGATCAACTAGTCAATCCAATTACACTAAAATATCTAACAATATGTTCCCACAGAAGGAATTACAAAGGGATTATTAGTTCATTCCTTAACTTAAATGGTTAAATTTGGTACCATTTCTGGCGGTGAGAAATTATACTGTAAACTATATATGTAGTTAATATTTCAATTTCACACACACCGTCCAACACGTCCTGGGTGTGACCTTAAATAATTTCCAAGAAATCAAATTGGAACATAGAAGGTCTTATAGTTAATAACTAACCACTTTCATAAACGTTATATAGTTAGAAGATCTACAAATGAATTCCCAGATAGACCCAATCGATCTAAAAAAGTTAAGTAACGTGATTTCCCATCAATTCATGTCACATTTATCAAATACTAAGAAGTGCGATCATAATTCATAAACTAACAAGTGGTTGAAAATTATAAAGCAAGATAATGAGGGGTTTTAATATAAGATAATATTACATGATGAAATGGTGAAGGTAGACACAAAATGATGGAGTGAGTTTGAATATGAAATTTTGGTTGAGTTCAGTGGTGGACCTACCTTAAGTCCAGGGTAGGTCCCGATCCTCCATAAAATTTTAAAAATTAACTAAATAATGTTAGATTTTCATTGCTAAATACAGTTTGTTCTAAGTGGTTTTATGAAATTTTTTTGTCACTATAACTGGTGTTCGAGTGTCTTCACTGATTGATCATATATACATTAGCTACGTTAAATAAGTATTATATTTAGCCCTCCCTGGTGTTTGAGTTGATTATGAAGAGTCCAATTATATAGGAGTGTAACTGTTTATAGCCAATGGACAAATTCATCGCATATTTATTCACACAAGACTTCTCTTTTATGTGTATTTTTTTTAAATAAAAAATATTTTATAATATATAAGTTAATTAAAATGGATTAATATTAAAATGAAAATAAATAATTTTATATTATATCTTATGTGTATTTGATATGAAAATTTTATATTTTATCAAGGATAAATTTGTATGTATGATAGATATCTTTTCTAAAATTAAATTTTATTAAAATTGAATGGTTAGAATTGTTTCTATGGTTCACATAAATTGGACGGTTATGATCTTTTTTGTTGTTCACCTTAGTATTTCAAAAAAAATAGTTCTCTAGTTTGATTATTATAATATAGTATAGATTGGTGATAATTTAATATTTTAATATTTTTTATAATAATAAATAAGTCCGATAAGATTTACTCTCTCTAATAGATTAACATTTTAATTATCAAAAACAAAAGAAAAAGAAAAAAAGATTAAAGCTTTGTTTGGCAATTAGCGGTTAACTGTTAGCGGATTAAATTAGTTGTTTTGACTAGCTGATTGAAGTAGTTATTTTGACTAGTAGATTGAATTAATTGTTTCATACGAAATTGTTTGATAAATAGATGTGTGAGTAGTTTTTTATAATTTAACTAGGTACATGTCCAGAGCCGGCTCAAAGAGGAGTTGTCATAGTATTTTGCCTAGGGCCTCCCAAGAATAAGGGACCCCATTTTCAAGTTCAAACTCTCATCCATATTTATTACTTCATTCGTCCCAAATTAACTATCATGTTGACTTTTCTAAAGTCAAATTGACTCAAGTTTGACTGAAAATTACATATAATATATAATTAAAAAATTATACCATTAAAAAGTATATTATATTTATTTTAAAATGTATCTTTTAGTTTTCAAAAATTATAAAAGAATAATTTTTAATTTTCAGTCAAATTTGAGTCAAATTGACCACAAAAAAGTCAAATAAGATAGTTAATTTGGGACGAAGGGAGTATTATATAACATATAATTATTAGTTTAATAATTATTTTTAGTATCAAATTCTAATGAATATTATTTTTTATACCGTTCATGTGATTATATAATTTTAGAAGTCATACATAAATCTATACTAATAATATTTAATAATACTAAATCTAATAGGATTTTTGATAATTTATACAGCATTAATTAATACAACTTTGTAATAATTAAATACATTTCATATAAATACTAGTGATATGGGCTAAAAGTAAGCCCTAAACGAATAATTAGACCTAGTTTGGTCCGAAAGGGAAGCCCATTTAATAAGGCTCGAAACCCTAATGATTAAGTAAATTTGTAATTAATTAATTAGCTAAATATACAGCTAATTAATTATGTCAAACGACAAGGAAACTACTTCAAGGACTACCCCCCAAATCACTTTCAACAACAAGGAAACATAATCCTACATGAAAATGACTTCTATCACAAGAAGGATCCAGAATCCTTCAAGGAGGTGCCTTGTCCACCAAGGTTCCTAATCCTATTCTAATTCTTAGACTCTATACGTCTATATAAAGGGCCTAACTCCTCATTCTTAGAACTACGTTTTGGCTTGATTCTCAATACGTTTGAGATACGTAGGCATCTTGTGAGGGCAGAACTAAGCTACGAAACACAAGCGCAACCATTAAAGCTCGATAAGCTCCGACACACATCGCAATTATTACACCCTAGTTTTTAATCCATAACATTTGGCGACGTCTGTGGGAACACAACATCAACCATGGTGAGAACATAAAGAGCGGATGGAGATATCGTCCCTACTACAGGAGACTCAACTGCAGTGATTCCTCCCGATGAAACTCAACCCATCGAGGTCCCCATCACAGCCACTATTTCTACCGAAACTCAAGGCCCTAGCACTCAAAAGCTCGGCCCCTTCAGCGAAATCGACCATTCCACAAACCCCGAGGAAGTCGTCCATAGACCTGATCCTCTATCTCAAGTAACTCAAACTCCTATTATTGCTACTGCTCCTCCTCATGCGCAAATTTCTACTGTTGTTATCCCCAGTAGCATCGTTGTCCAACCTAGGTTTGGACTCTCCCAAGCCTATCTCACTGCTTACATCAGAGGTTTGGAACCCCCACAAAACTACGGGCGTAGAGAAAGAGTCCATGATTTCTCAGGATCATATACCACTGATGTTGAAAGCTCTGAAGGCACTGATGTCAACCTTAGAAGAAGGAGGCCTGCTAAGGAACCCATGGGAAGTCGACGTTCTCAGTCCCGTAGGACATTGAAGGATAAAATCGCTTCCTATGAGGCTGAGCTCAGGGAGTTAAAGAAAAAGCCTGAATCAACCGCCAATAAGGCCGACCTCGAGGCGTGGAGCCCCTGATGTTATAGAATTAGATGGAACCCCTCGAGAGAGGAAGAGGGAAGCTCCAAGGGCTGATCCCAATGAGTTGCTACCACTCGGAGATCCTGATGATCCAACTCCCCCTTTTACTGAAGCGATTATGAATGCTCACATCTCAAGGAAATTCAAGATGCCTAAAATCAGAACTTACGATGAGGCGGGCGATCCAGCTAATCATGTAAAAACCTTTTCGAATGTTTTGTTATTGAAACCTATCAATGATGCTGTTAAGTGCAGGGCTTTCCCTCAAACCCTCGGGGATGGCTCAACGTTGGTATAGCCGGCTGCCTCCCAACTCTATTGGGTCCTTTAAAGAACTCAGCAAGGACTTCACAAGCCAGTTCATAAGTGGAAGAGTACACGAAAAAAATTCAGCTTCTCTCATGAATCTGGAACAAGGAAAGAACGAATCCATGAGGGACTACTTGAACCATTTTACGAAGGAAGCCTTAAAAGTCCTGGACTTGGACGAAAAAATAGCTATGATAGCCTTGTAACAGGGGACGACTGATCCCTATTTTAAAAGTTCATTAGCCAAGCATCCCCCAGAGAACATGTTTCTCCTTCAAGATAGGGCTGGGAAATACATCAAGGCAGAAGAAAGCATCAAGAGAACCACCATGTCAGTGGCGACTAATGGTAATAACAATAATAAGAAAAGGAAGGGGACCAGGAGTATGATGCCCGGGAAAAGTATTCTAAGACGAATAAGGATTATGAATCCATTCCTAAGAAGAATAACTTGGGGCAAAAATTTGTTGAGTATGCAAGGCTGAATATGCCTAGAAGCCAAATCCTAATGGATATCGAGAGAGATCGAGATTTGCAGTGGCCTAAACCTCTCAAGTTGGATCCTGAGAAAAGAAACAAGAATACGTTCTGCCGATTCCATCGAGATACCGGGCATGATACGGATGATTGCCGACAACTAAAAGATGAGATCGAGTTCCTTATCAGGAGAAGAAAACTTGCTAAATTCACCAAAGATGGAAGCCACGAAAGGCGCGGTGATAATGGGAAAAATAATGATAATCGAGATATGAATCCTCAGCCTAGAGGGCTTGTCATTAACATAATTTTTGGAGGACCTATCGCTGCTGGGAGTTCAAGAAACTGAAGGAAAGCATACGCTAAATAATTTATGCAAGTTGTAGGAGAGGCACCTAAACATGCCTGAACAGAAGTAATTATATCTTTTGATGACTTTGACATGGAAGGGGTAACGTTTTCCCATGATGATTCCCTTGTCATAGCACCATTGATAGGAAATTCAGAAGTAAAGAGAGTCCTGGTGGACAACGGACCATCAGTCGACATTTTGTTCTACGATGCCTTTGTGAAGATGGGATATAATGATTCACAACTAACTCCTTCGAATGTTCCAATCTACGGTTTCAATGGAGTAGATTCAAAAGTGGAAGGAACCATCCAACTACCCATGACAATGGAAGAGAACCTCGAGAGGTCACCTAGATGCTAACCTTCTTGGTAATCAAAGCATCATCTACATACAACGCGATCCTTGGTAGGACAGGTTTGTATCTCTTCAAGGCAATTGCCTTAAGCTATCACTTAAAGATAAAATTCCCCACTAGAAACGGTGTTGGAGAAGAGAAAGGTGACCAGAAGATGGCAAGAAGTTGTTATGTGGTTGCCCTAAGACCTGATGGATTCGGGAACAAGTCCTGCCCATAGAGGACATGGATGCGAGAGAAGATGATGAAAGAAGGGGAAAACCAGCTGAAGACTTGGTTTCAGTTCCCTTAATCCCAGAAGAGTCCGATAAGGTCACTTATATCACACTACGCCATAAGTGCTCATAGGCAATGCTCTCTAATGTTGCCTTATGTGCCAAATGGTGTTGCCTTAGGCCTGAAATTGAAAAAGGTAACACTTTTTGAGTGTTGCATCTGCGGCCATTGCCTTTGACCTATAATGCAACGCTTTTGCTGTGTAATGCAACACCGCTGAAAGTATTGCATATTGGTCATAATGCAGCACCACCATGGCATAAATGCAACAAAATTTAGTGTTGCTTTAAATGTGAAGCTGAAACAAATGTGGGCCAGGTCAGCAGTGGGGCCCACCAGTGCCACGTCAGCAGTGAGGCCCAACAGTGCCACGTCAGCAGTGGGGCCCACATGCCACGTCAGCAATGGGGTCCATTTTGCCACGTTAGCAGTGGGTCCCACCAATGGCACGTCAGCAGTGAGCCCATTTTTGCCACATCAGCAGTGGGGCCCACTAGTGCCACGTCAACATGACTTTATGCAACACTTTTATGCTATAATGCAACACTAAATTGAAAGCCTTCATCAACACTAAATTTGTAAAATGCAACAACAAAATTGACATTGGCAACAGTGTATTATAATGTATTGCAATACCAAATATTCATAATGCAACACTTATAAAAGCAAAAGGCAATACTTTTAATAAATTTTTTGCCATAACCTATTTGTACATACATCAATCCCATAAAAAAAAACCAAGGCACATAACACCATATCTAATAATCAACCAACCCCATAAAAATCCAATCTGCCTAAACAATCAAACAATTCGGTTTTAAGCATACAAAGTTCTTAATCGGCTCCATGATCTCTGACTCTGCTTTAAGCATTATCAATCATTTCTGTAGTTCTGAAATCTCCGTATGTAATCTGTTTAGAAACATCAACCCTGGCTTTCGAATTATGTCCCCTCCTTTTGTTACTTTCCACCTGAACAATTGACTTTGAATATTAAAAATAGCAAAACTAATCATTAATTATCATTATACATGTAACATATACATTGCATATGAAGTACCCAAGTCAACAAATTAATATTGCCTCATTATATTTTGTTTAGTTCAACTAGCTTATATATATATATATAATAGTGAAATGGACCTGTATTTGATAACCTACATGTAAAATATTTAAATTTTGTGGTTTGAATCCACATTAAAATTATATACAAGAATAGATTTAAAAATTTTTAACTCATTGTATGGTCAATCAAGTTCTCTTACAAAATAGTAACAAAACAAATCTATATGTTTGTAGCTACCCTTGTTTACTGGGATATATAAAACTGGAATGCCGCTGAGCTGCTTGATATGCACACTAAAATTAATCTTTTTACATCCTTCTTGGCACAAGTACAAACCATATTTAAAAATGACACATTTTTTGGCATTGAAATGGGAATATAAGTAAAACCATATGATACGGGTTTAGCGGACCATATATAGTAGCAACACGAATCCTTAGGAAAATAAGAACTAGAACTATGACACTGCACTTGAGTCCTTGACTCCTTGCATTACTGTGTTTACTTTTATTATGATAAGTAAAATGCATTACTTTCTGACTAATATAATATTCTCCTTTAAGGTGAAGCATCTTAGCTTGTAGATATAACAAGGAACATCTCAATTGGGGTTGCAGAGTGTAGGCGCCACCAACCAACTACTTGTTGGTCTGCATCATTAAGGAATATAACACAAGTATATATCAGCATCATTAAGGAATATAACCTAATAATAACTTGAGCAACAAAAAAGTTAATAATAAACTTACATTCTAATACATGAATCCCCTTTCTCGCAAATATCAACAATTTTTACATTGGCCTTGTCAAAATACACCTGAGCATCACTGATGTCCGGAGTCAAAAAGGCATGAGAAGTATATGCATTCTCTAAACACCACAAAGAATCATGCTTTCTGGGATCGATAACTAATGCTTCCTCCAATTTTCAAACAACATCTACATAGTTTATTCAAAAGAAAAGGCAATATAGAAAAAAGAGGTAATCAATAAATTAGCAAAAGGGCCAACACATATGATGTTGAGGTAGTCCTAAAAACAAAATAGATAAAAGAATACCTCTAACCATCGGCTTTGATTCAGTGAGATAATTCGAGTATTGCACCTCCCCATGGTTCTATAAAGGTACACAAATACACCTCCCAGACTCAAACAATTTCAAAAGTGTTTTCTTTTTATATATAGAAAGAAATTAAACTTAAGTAATGGTACAAATTCACTTTTTTAACAGTGTCAAGTAAGCAAAAAGTTGAATATGCATACCTTCTTCCAGAGGAAAAAGAACAACTAACTCTTACATATTCCGTAATCCATCTACTAGAAACAGAGTAAGCATCTTTGTCGATACAACACTATTACACAGATCAAGGACATTACTGGACTCTGTAGTAATTAATTATGTTTCTATATGAAAATTATTCTTAATACTAGTACAGTAGTACCTCTCAAGCTCCGGAGATGGCACCTTCAGTCTGAAGCTTATTGAAATACGAGCATCAGATGGTAGTTGATTTGGTAGAAGACTAGCATTAGCATGTCTACATATCAACGAGTATAAAGCAAATGTACCACCTGCAGCAAATACAGAGTTAGTATAGATGGCTTTACTAGGATTAAGATTTTTGCAAACTAATCATTACCATTTTCTACAATAAAGGTAATGAGCTAGTGGAAAAAATAAGATGTATTCCTGCTGCATGAACTAGAGGACGAAACAATTTGGCAATAAAATAGAAGAGCAAGTAAACATCAAGAAAAACCTGCAGAAAGCTGTTCCAGTATGCACTCAGTAGCATGTTCTAGTCCTCCGTAATATGATAACTATTAATTGGTAATCAAAAGTTTCTGCTGGACCTCCTGGTAGACATTAAAATGTGACATCTTACCAAGTTTCATCAAAAGCCTACCACATAACAATCCATTTAAGCAATTAAAACGGAGCCTACCATATAACAATCCATTTAAGCATCAACAAGAACTAATTCAAAACCAACAAATGAAAACATACAAAACTGTACATACAAAACATGTACATACACATAAAATCTCCTTAATAAAATACATAACTAAAAACACAAAACTGAGATAAAACCCTTAATTTGAAGCACCAATTACCTTAATTCGAAACTCCAATTCGAAACCACTTAATTTTGCAAACCTTAACCTGCAAAAGTGAACCAACAAACGAAAACAGAGAACCAACATATGAAAACAGAAAACCCCCAATTACCTTGACACACCACAAGTACCTTTACGAAATCCATAATAGAAACCCCCAATTACCTGCAAAATAGGAAACACTAGTCATGTAAATGGAGATATGAGAGTGAGATGTGATTCGATTGAACCCCGACGTAGAGATCATTCGATCTAACCCCAATGTGGAGCTACGTCGATTTACCTGTAATTTAACTTTAACCCTAGCTTTGACTTGCGATTTAACTCTAACACCAGCTTTTACTTGGAATTTCTCTTCGATTTGTCTTCGATTTCACCATGGACTTGCGATTTCACCCAAACCCTAACTCATACTTGGTGTTTGTGTGAGATGTATTGTATCGGTGTACANAAATAAGATGTATTCCTGCTGCATGAACTAGAGGACGAAACAATTTGGCAATAAAACAGAAGAGCAAGTAAACATCAAGAAAAACCTGCAGAAAGTTGTTCCAGTATGCACTCAGTAGCATGTTCTAGTCCTCCGTAATATGATAACTATTAATTGGTAATCAAAAGTTTCTGCTGGACCTCCTGGTAGACATTAAAATGTGACATCTTACCAAGTTTCATCAAAAGCCTACCACATAACAATCCATTTAAGCAATTAAAACGGAGCCTACCATACAACAATCCATTTAAGCATCAACAAGAACTAATTCAAAACCAACAAATGAAAACATACAAAACTGTACATACAAAACATGTACATACACATAAAATCTCCTTAATAAAATACATAACTAAAAACACAAAACTGAGATAAAACCCTTAATTTGAAGCACCAATTACCTTAATTCGAAACTCCAATTCGAAACCACTTAATTTTGCAAACCTTAACCTGCAAAAGTGAACCAACAAACGAAAACAGAGAACCAACATATGAAAACAGAAAACCCCCAATTACCTTGACACACCACAAGTACCTTTACGAAATCCATAATAGAAACCCCCAATTACCTGCAAAATAGGAAACACTAGTCATGTAAATGGAGATATGAGAGTGAGATGTGATTCGATTGAACCCCGACGTAGAGCTCATTCGATCTAACCCCAATGTGGAGCTACGTCGATTTACCTGTAATTTAACTTTAACCCTAGCTTTGACTTGCGATTTAACTCTAACACCAGCTTTTACTTGGAATTTCTCTTCGATTTGACTTCGATTTCACCAAGGACTTGCGATTTCACCCAAACCCTAACTCATACTTGGTGTCTGTGTGAGATGTATTGTGTCGGTGTAGTTAAGGATAATTTGGGGGGAAATATGCCGCCTATTTTAAGTAAAAATTTGGGGTCTTTTATTTATTAAGTTATTTTATTAATAATTTTGGTAAATATTTAAGATTCTTTTTAATAAATTAATTCTATATGATATAATTATATTTAATATTTTTAATTAAATTGAAAGTTTTTATTTATATCAATTTGACCGCTTTGACTATTATAAAATCATATCGAATAAATTTGGAATTTTTTTTAAATATTTTCACACAACTAAAATAATTAGATATTAACATCCGTACAGTTAAATCATAAAGAATAAAACTGAAAATTTTAAAAAAAAATTGGCACCACTAAAATAGTCAGATATTAACATCCGTACAGTTGGATCGTCGAAAAAGAAATTTAAAAAAATAGATTCAGCATTCAGCACAACATTAGTTATAGAGAAAGTCTCGTTTGACCGATTTGACTAGTATAAAATCACATAGAATAAAACTGAAATTTTTTAAAAAAAAATTGGCATTACTAAAATAGTTAGATATTAGCATTCGTACGGTTGGATCGTCGAAAAAGAAATATAAAAAAATAGATTCAGCATTCAGCACAACACTAGTTACATAGAAAGTCTCGTTTGACCGGTTTGACTAGTATAAAATCACATAAAATAAAACTAAAAATTTTAAAAAAAAAATTGGCATCACTAAAATAGTCAGATATTAACATCCGTACGGTTGGATCGTCGAAAAAGAAATTAAAAAAAATAAATTCAGCATTCAGCACAACACTAGTTACAGAAAACGTCTAGTTTGACTAGTATAAAATCACATAGAATAAAACTGAAAATTTTAAAAAAAAATTTGGCACCACTAAAATAGTCAGATATTAACATCCGTACGGTTGGATCGTCGAAAAAGAAATTTAAAAAAATAGATTCAGCATTCAGCACAACACTAGTTACAGAGAAAGTCTAGTTTGACCGGTTTGACTAGTATAAAATCACATAGAATAAAACTGAAATTTTTTTAAAAAAAATTGGCACCACTAAAATAGTCAGATATTAACATCCGTACGGTTGGATCGTCGAAAAAGAAATTTAAAAAAATAGATTCAGCATTCAGCACAACACTAGTTACAGAGAAAGTCTCGTTTGACCGGTTTGACTAGTATAAAATAACATAGAATAAAACTGAAATTTTTGTAAAAAAAATTGGCATTACTAAAATAGTCATATATTAACATCCGTACAGTTGGATCGTCGAAAAAGAAATTTAAAAAAATAGATTCAGCATTCAGCACAACACTAGTTACAGAGAAAGTCTCGTTTGACCGGTTTGACTAGTATAAAATCACATAGAATAAAACTGAAAATTTTAAAAAAAAATTTGGCACCACTAAAATAGTCAGATATTAACATCCGTACGGTTGGATCGTCGAAAAAGAAATTTAAAAAAATAGATTCAGCATTCAGCACAACACTAGTTACAGAGAAAGTCTCGTTTGACCGGTTTGACTAGTATAAAATCACATAGAATAAAACTGAAAATTCTTTAAAAAAAATGGGCACCACTAAAATAGTCAGATATTAACATCCGTACGGTTGGATCGTTGAAAAAGTAATTTTAAAAAATAGATTCAGCATTCAGCACAACATTAGTTATAGAGAAAGTCTCGTTTGACTACTATAAAATCACACAGAATAAAACTGGATTTTTTTTTAAAAAAAATGGCATTACTAAAATAGTCAGATATTAACATCCGTACGGTTGGATCGTTGGAAAAAAATTTTAAAAAATAAATTCAGCAATCAGGTTATACTAATTATTATATAAAGACTAGAAAATACAAAGGCAACACTAAACAACCAAATGCAACGCTACCATATTAAATGTAACGCTTGTGATGGGGACCACATGCCATGTCAGTGGGGGCCCCACTGCCACGTCAGCACTGGTCCCACTGTCACGTCAGTAGTGGTGGCCCACGGGTGGGTCCCACCAGCCACGTCAGCATGGGCCCCACTACCACGTCACCCGTGGTGGGCCCCTTATTGCCACGTCAGCACTGACCCACTGCTACGTCACTAATTATATATAAAAAATATTAGCAAATGCAACACCATTCGTTAGTGTTGCATTCACTGCAACACCGTGAGTAATATGTAACACGAAATTTTATCTAATGCAATACTATTTTAGCAGTGTTGCAAAAGACCCAAAAATTTAGAGCTACCGCAACGTTTTCAGTGCAACGCTGTCTAAAAAGCATTGCCTATGAGCACTTATGGCGTAGTGTCAGGGCCTCACTGAAAGAGCCTATGAAAGGCAAGTTGACAAAGTTCTTACAAGAAAACGGGGAATTATTCGCATAGACAGTCGCTGATATGCCAGGGATTGACCCTGAGTTGATCACTCATAAACTTAATGTGGATCCCAGCCGAAAAATAGTGAAACAAAAGAAGAGAAACTTCGCTCCAGAAAGGCAAGAAACCATAAAACAAGAAGTAGAAAAGATTTTAGAGGCTGGTTTCATCAAGGAAATTCAATTTCCCGAATGGCTCGCTAACCCTGTAATGGTCAAGAAATTCAATGGAAAGTGGAGGATGTGCGTAGACTTCACTGATTTGAATGATGCATGCCCAAAGGATTGATTCCCTCTTCCAAGAATTGATGCACTTATAGATGCCACGATGGGGCATGAGATGTTAAGCTTCATGGATGGATTCAGTGGATACAATCAAATCAAGATGCATAAAGATGTCATTGCTAAGGTATCTTTCATCACTGACTTTGGTGTATTTAGTTATCTTTGGGTTAAAAAATGCAGGAGCCACCTACCAAAGGTTGGTTAATAAGATATTCAAGCATCTCATCGGAAAGACCATGGAAGTCTAAGTTGATGATATGCTAGTCAAAAGCCTTGATAAGGCCAATCACATTCAACACCTCAGGGAGGTCTTTGAAGTACTGAGGTACCATAAGATGATGTTGAACCACGCAAAATGAGCCTTCGACGTAGGGTCTGGAAAATTCATAGGTATGATGGTCTCTAAGAGAGGGATTGAGGCCAATCCCGACAAAATTAAGGCTATACTCGACATGGAACCCCCAAAGACAGTAAAGGACGTCCAAAAATTGATAGGGAGAGTCGCAACCTTAGGAAGGTTCATCTCAAAATCTGGAGATAAGTGTACCCTTATTCAAGACATTGAATAAAGTAAAAGATTTTGTGTGGATAGAAGAAAGCCAAATGGCCTTTGAGGAACTAAAGAAGTACATGGTTGGAGCCCCGCTATGTGTGGGGTGTTTATCTGGGTAGTGGGTGTCTCACTTCTCACTCTTTCTGTGTTTGAACGACCCTCAACACTCACACTCGAGAAATCAGGGTCAGGGAACATAAGATCACCAAGGTTAAGTGTTTCACTCAATTCCATAAAAGCACTGCGATCTTCTGTACCTGCATTAAAATCCCTATCACTTCTATGGGTAGGTTGCCTCTCCGCCGGACCACTTTGGGTGGGGAGAACTCCTTTTTCAGGAACTGGGGGTTTGAGACCCAGTGTGGTCACCACTATGGATTCTGTAATGATTGGCATAGTTGTAGAATCTGTGATGCCAACTGAAGCCATTGAAGGCCTTACCTGCTTAGAGACACCCTGAACAGGTTCTACTACCGAAGCAGCAGATGCTCTATTAATAGAGTCCACATCACTTCTATGGGTGTGTTGTCCCTCCACCTGACCTGTAAAGATGGGGAGGACCTCCTGAGTAGGAGCTGGAATTTGAATCTCCAGGGGGGTCACCACCTCAAGCAATGTAGTGAATGACAAATTAGAGCCTGTGGTGCCCCGCGTCGCTTGTAAAGGCATTTCCACTTGAAGTGGTGATGCTGTTGACACAACTACTCCTTGAATGGAAACCTCTTCGCTTTTATGGGAGAGTTGCTTTTCCACTTCACCCACTTGGGTAGGGAAAACATCCTGATTAGCATCAGGAGATGTTAAGTCCAGGGGGATCACCACATTTGACAATGTAATGAATGGCTCGTGAGAGTCAGGGATGCCCCCTTCTATCTGTGAAGACAGGTTCTGAATTGGATCAACCAAAACAGTACTAGGTACTGAAGTAGCGAAAATTGTTGTTAACTCTGTTTCTGTTCCCTTACCTTTCAGGATTTTGTCAATTTCAAAATTCAGATTGAGAAGGAAAAGAAAAGTTTCAGAGATTGGAGAATCAGGTTCCTGGCTCACAGTTACCCTAGGTTTAAAATTCATTTTACGACGTTTTCTAGAGGGCAGAGTTGTAGGGGATATTTCAATAATTTCCTGATTTGGTAGGGACTCCCTATCATCTACATCAATGGTTCTTTTTCTTATGTTGGGAGATGAAGGGAGTTTTTGTTGATCTCTGGTATTGGTTAGAACTGTTTGGTCTTGACTAAGTTCATTGCCAGCTTCTATGGCCACTGAGGGCTCTTGTGTGTGCATTGCCGTTTCAGGCTCAGTAGGAGATAGTGTGACAAAATTTTCTGTTAGAAAAGCAGAAAAGTCAAAGTCAAGAAGGGTACCTTCATCCCTCTGTTCATCATCAATGATAGGGATGTACACCTCTGTGGTTTGATCTTTTTCCACTATGTCCTCAATATTGTCCTCCTCTGTTGGATTTTCAGGGTGATTGTTTTCTTCTTCTTCTGGAATTGGTTTTTCTTATGTTAAGAACCAGCTTCTTCCATATGTTCATCTTCTTTTTCAGAGCTNCCCTCTGTTCATCATCAATGATAGGGATGTACACCTCTGTGGTTTGATCTTTTTCCACTATGTCCTCAATATTGTCCTCCTCTGTTGGATTTTCAGGGTGATTGTTTTCTTCTTCTTCTGGAATTGGTTTTTCTTATGTTAAGAACCAGCTTCTTCCATACGTTCATCTTCTTTTTCAGAGCCTGGTTCTTCCTCAGATGCTTCTTTGCTTTCTGAATCAATTGATGTTTCAGCTTCATTCTCCTTTTGAGATGATTGTTCTTCTGAATTTGCATGTGCTGATTCATCAGTTTCAGATACGTGATCTTCTTCAGAGGTTGTCTCTCTTGCAGCTTCTTCTTCACCAACCTGTCTAAGAAGATCAAGGTAATCTCTAATAGGATTAGTCAATGGAGCGGGAGTATACCTATTTGGATAGTCAGCCTCATTCCGTAGCCTTAAGATTGTCTTTAGCTGAAGAGAGGGTGACTCTTCCAACTCACTGTTTTGAAAGGATTGGAGTTGATCAGCAGTAAGTGCATGGTTCCGCACCAGCTGTAGAAATCTTGGATACAGACAGAAATTCTCCATTTTTGCCTGATTATATAGGATCTCCTTCATGATCATCTTCCCAAAATTGATTCTTGATCCAGAAGCCACTGCATATCCAATCACCTTATTGAAGTTTGTAATTCCATGGAAGCCACCTGTCTTTGGTGCAAAGCCATGAGACAGGATGTTGAAAAACAAGTTCCATTCTTTGGGTAGGTGATTTTTGTAAATCTTCTTTGGAAGATTATTGTTCACTCTAGTGCAGTGTAGGAACATGAAGAAATTGTTTAGATCTGCTTGAGATGGATCATCTGCAAAATCTTCAGTTGGCAAGTGAAGTGCTTGATTTATGTCATTCTCTGTTATTCGCACTTTTTGCCGCTTGATTGTGCAAGTGAAAGCTGATATTCCATCTGCAGATGTGTCTTTAGAAGACCTGTACACCTGTCTTAGAAGATTTCTATTTAAAGGAACATCAGTAGTTAGTGCATAACGGACTATAGAATTTTCATTTAAAAACCTAGCTCAGTTACCTAACTCCCTTGCTTCAGTCCAATTATCTACTATGACAGATAAATAATTAGTCTTTTTAATCTCAAAATGACCTACCATTTAATAAAAAAAATAATTTTTACGAATTAAAATTACTAATTAAAATTGAATTAATCAATAATAATGGACTAAAACCTTAAAACTAAAATTACTTGGATTGAATAAGAATTAAATAACTCCTAGTAATTTTAAGCACACTTTAATTATTACACAATTTTTAATCGATTTTTAACAGTGATAAACCCTAGCCAAATTGTTCAAATTTTGTAAACTTGAGAATTTTTAAAACTTTAACCAAATTCAATGAAACCAGTTGCAAATGAAAGTAATGAATGTGGGTCTCATAAAACTGGTCTTGGATTAAAAAAAATGGACAAGAAACGGCTTGGTTTTGATCGATTATATATAGTGGATCTATGGAGTTTTCTTGCGCATTCAAGAGTGTGTATACTGTGTAAGTATAAAATGAGGCGCAGCAAAACCCTTAGTAATTATAGGCGCCTCAAAACAGAGATAAAATATGCCTAAGTACGTTTGTTGCGCCTGCACAGTGCTTGCACTGTGTAGGCGCCACAAACTATCTTAGCGCAACTAACTTGAAATGTTGTTTTGTTGCGCCTTCACGGTGAATGCACTGTGTAGGCGCCACAAAGATCTCTAGCGCCACTTAATCAACAAAATCCTATCAAATACTTTGTTGCGCCTTTACAGTGGAAGCACTATGTAGGCGCAACAAAGTCTATAGGCGCCACTTGACTTGAAAAAAAAACATATACTTACTGAGATTATTTTTGTTGCGCCTATACAGTTAACACACTGTATAGGCACCACTAAGCTCTTTTAGCGCCACAAAGTACTTGGTAAAATATCAAGTGATCCTAGATTTTANGGTACCAGCTTCCAGACTTTTTGTCTGTCAAATTGATTGAGTTCTTCTTGCATAGCAATAACCCAATCTGGATTTTCTAGTGCTTCTTCTACTTTCTTTGGCTCTATCTCAGAGAGAAAACCAGAGAAGAAACATTCATTTCGAAAAGTACGTCTAGTTTGAACTCCAGCATCTGGATCTCCTAGAATCAACTCATNATATTTATTAATAACAATAATAACATTAATTGTTAAAATTATTATCATAAATAAATTATGCTTTTTCNTGTTCTTTGGCCTGGGTACCAGCTTCCACACCTTTTGTCTCTCAAATTGATTGAGTTCTTCTTGCATGGCAAGAACCCAATCTGGATCTTCTAGTGCTTCTTCCACTTTCTTTGGTTCTATTTCAGAGAGAAAACCAGAGAATAAACATTCATTTTGGGAAGCACGTCTCGTTTGAACTCCAGCATCTGGATCTCCAAGAATCAACTCATAGGGGTGATCTCTACTCCACACCCTATGTCTAGGAAGATTTGCCCTTGAAGATTCAGCTTGATTATTATTGTAGTGCTGGGTCCTGCAAGTTGATCCTTCAGTTGCTCCCCCTGAGCCNCAAGTTCACAAACCAGTCTAGTGAAAGTGATTTCATCCAGTGGTTTAGTGAAGATATCTGCAATATGCTGCTCTGTAGGTGCAAAATGTAACTCTACAGTACCATTCATGACATGCTCCCTAATGAAATGATACCTGATATCAATGTGCTTGGTCCTTGAATGTTGAACAGGATTTTTGTGATGGCTATGGCCCTTGTGTTGTCACAGAATATTGGAATTTTGTTCAGCAACAGTCCATAGTCTTGAAGTTGGTTCCTTATCCA
>QRFB01000133.1:58620-77658 GCA_008931105.1 Oenanthe javanica | reverse complement strand
AAAATCACACGACCAGGGAGTTGTTTTAAAATCACCAAAGTTCTCAGAATGATTGTTGGATAGCTAAATCATTTATAGAAGATTTTAGATCCATTTGACTAACAATAATTTCTCAAAGAAAAGTCCTCGAGACTCTGTTGACAAACTGTCAGAAACTCACACACTAACTCCCGGTCAAAACTTCAAACACAACTCGGAAACTCAACTCTTAGAACACTTCTCATTCTCTACTTATACACTCTCTAACTTTATAAGATTCAGAGTTGATAAGTAATCACAAAGTAATTAATAGTGAACAGTACAGACATATATGTATGTTTGTAGGAAAATATATTCCAAAACACAACAGAACCTTTTTATGAAGTAGTATTTGCCAAAAGGTAAAAAGTTTCGAAAACTTGCCTTTGGTCCTTAGCAATGAAGCAGAAATTCAAATTAATTCTCCTTCAATCATAGTAGGTCCATATCTTCTCTCGTCACATGATGTCTCATTACTCCCACTTGATTATGTTCTAACATAACAAGATATATATCAGCTTGGTCTCATATCCCAAGCAAACACAACTCAAACACACACTATTATTAAAACCAAAATCGAACCAAACGAACAAATCCCCCTTTGGGAACTNCTATCTAACCATATCAGCCATAAGCCAAGAACAGTGACCGAATGTTCCCAGATTATTCTAGACAGTTGCAGCAGTAAGGTTAGAAAAAAAATGGCATGGTAACGTTTGTTTTCTCATCGTTTTCCATTTTTATTCTACTCCAAATCAACCAACAAACAACCCCAAACCCCTCATTCAACCATATACTACATCATAACACAATCTCAAGCTTCAAAAATTACCCAAGCATGAAAAACAAAACCTAGAAATCAATGAATCAAAGCATGTGTTTTTTGGGTCATACATGGATGCTTCTCACTACCCATAATATATATATGCTATAACAATCATCAATCAAGCCATAGGAACTCAAGAATCAAAGNAATGTATTCTCTGCAGCAAATTGGGCATGACCTAATCATAAGTTGGACTATGCCCGGTGTAAAACACCTCAAATACAATCTCAAATCAATCTCAAAATATTCACAACAATCCACAACATATGTCACGTCCAAATATGGCCATTAACATTTGTACTAGGTAGTTTTATTAACTCTTATTTTTCCCGATATTTCACCTTCTCGTGCCTACTTTGGCTATTCGCAAAACTGTCTTGTCAATGATTTTTAATCAAGTTCTATACACCAACATGTAGTCATGATACTTCTCAACAATTTTCGTTACTTGACCGACTCGAGACAAGTTCTCTATCTTGCTCGAAATCGTCTCCCAAAATGGTTGCTTCACCATTTCCTCATGTTCATTTCCCTTAACACCCTGTTTTCTAGCATTTTTAATAAATTGGAAATTAATCCATTTGACACGATTTCTTTTCTGAGGTCTTCTATGACTGTTAAGGAATATCTCATAAAAGTTTCGGATTTTATGAAGCTCCGTAGCTAGTCCAATCATAGCCTCAAAGTTGGACAAAAACAGGATTTCCATTTCCTGCGCTACCGTTACTAAATCGGCCATAACTTTTGACTCGTAACTCCGAATGATGCAAAATTAGCGCGCAAACGATCTAGAGACAATTTTCTATCTAACCATATCAGCCATTTGCCGAGAACAGATAAAGTCTGCTCCCAGATTTTCTGGACAGTTACAGCAGTAAGGTTAGAAAAAAATGGGCATGGTAACGTTTGTAAACTCATCGTTTTCCATTTCTATTATACTTCAATTCAACCAACAATCAATCCCAAACTCCTCAATCAACATTACAATACATCAATTCCAAATCATCCAACCAACTCAAGCTTATGAAATGAGTTTATTAATTATTAACCAAACAAATGCATCCATGACTTTCCATGCTTAAACAATGCTACCCATAGCCTAAATAACTCTTAAAAATCATTAACCAAGCTAAAGGAACTCAAGAATCAAAGAAAACAAATTTTAAATTTTCGAATTTACTGTTCATTCGAATCTTCCATGGATCATAAGTGAAGATTTAGTGGAGGAATGATTACAAGAATCAAGACAAAGCAAGGTGAGATGATTACCTTCGAATCAAGCCATTAAACTCAAGAAACAAGCAAGAGATGAGTGAGTTCTTGATTTTTCTTCTCCCCCCCCATGGAGCTTCGGTTGGGGCTGTTCTTCAAGGTGAAGAAACGAAGGCACCAACTGATTTTTGTGTGGTGTGTGGTGGAAGCTCGATATTTAATAAGGTTTGCGCGGTAGTCGCGTAATTTCCCGACAACGTTTTAATCTCTCGTTCTCGTTCTCTTTTCTTTCGTCCCACCTAAGTTTTAAAAACTTAAAATCTCATATTATGATTCTAATATATTTTATAATCATTAAATTAATACTCTTTAATTGTTTCGAGAATTTACGAAACAATTCTCCGAATAAATGCTATTCACCTACACCGTCTCTCAAACTCTGTTACGACTTTCATCCGGACTTCAAATTTATTTTGTTAGACTAAAAATAATTATTAGTCCTATTTTTATTACGTATGCTACCGTAAACACCGATATGCATATTCTCGAATATCTCGTATATTAATAATACGGTCTCATATATCAAATACCTTATGAAAAAAATAAATCCATAAAATGAAAAATTTTATCCAAAATTCTTAATAATATCAAGTGTCAAAAATACGGGTTATTACACTTTGATTTGCTAAAACAAAGAGAGAAGGCTTTTATGACAGAAGAAAAGGATTGGGCTGCTGAGGATGATTCTGAAGAAGAGGAATTCATCAACCTTGCACTTATGGCCAACCATGATGACCAAGAAGCTAGTTCTTCTAGTAATCAGGTAATTTCAACAAACCTATCTGAGTTGTCCAAAGATGAATGCAATATTACTATTATTGAAATGTCTAATGAGTTGTATAATTTGCATGTCACTCTTTATTCCTTGAACAAAGAAAACACTAGACTCAATAACACTATAGATTCTCTAACTGAAAGGAACACACTCTTAGAGAATGGACTGGTGCAAATGGGCAGACTCAAGGTACAAAACAGGGATGCTAGGGAGGATTTAGTTAAGTGTAAAAAGGAAATAGAAAATTTAAAAGAAAAATTGGAAAAAGAACTAAGAATCATTGATAAATGGAACAAGTCAAGTAAAACTAGTAAAAAGATGAATGACATTCATGGAACAAATTCTTTCACCATGCTGTCTGAGATTCTTGAGAAATTAGCTATTGATGAAAATAAATCCTTGGAAAAGAAGCAATCGATTGCTAATCCTGAATCAACTGATAAGGATTATCCATCGATTGATAATGTTATCACAACGGATATTTACCCATCGATTGAGGAATCATTAACTGCTAAATAATCTATTTTAAAAACCAAGCTTAACAGACTTGTTAAATTTGTAAAAGAAGATAGCTCCTCTGAATCTCAAATCAAAGTTGAAAAGGCCAATATAGGTTTCTTATGTAAAGACCAATTGAACGAAAAGTTAGAAAAGATAGAGCCTGATATTAAGCCTAATGAAAAGAAGAAAAAGAACAGAAATGGTAAAGTAGGCATAAACAAGCACAATAACTACACAACTGACAAGTATGCCCCTAGGAAGATATGTGCTAAGTGTAGTAGTAAGAATCACTTATCTATGAATTGCAAGTCCAATATGCCTGCTATATCCAATGTACCTGTCATACCTAACATGCAAGCTAATTCTGTTTATCCTCAATTAGTTGATCCCCATGCTATTCATGCTCAATATGCATCGATGCCTTATATGTTTAATCCATATCTTGCATTTGCCAACATGAATATGTCTGCTATACCCTGGAATATTCACAACAACTTTCATGCACCAAATTTCTCCAATTCTGCAAGCATGAGTATTCTAAGTATTAGCATTGAGAATACTGAGGTGAGGAAACCAACACATAAGGTTGAAGTAGAAGTAAAATCACCTAAACCAAAGGTACAAAAGTTGGAAACTAAACCGAAGGTAGTAACTAATAAGAAAGGACCCAAGGCAACTTGGGTACCAAAATCAACTTGATTGCTTTTGGATCTGTGCAGGGAAAAAGGAGAAATCTTTGCTACTTGGACAGTGGATGTTCAAGACATATGACTCGAGATAAATCCCTGCTCACAAAGTTTGAGGAGAAAGCTGGCCCTGGAGTAACTTTTAGAGATGACAGCAAAGGATACAGCATGGGATATGGCTTGATTTCAAAAGAGAATGTCATTAATGAACCTGTTACACTAGTTAATGGCTTAAGACACAATTTGTTAAGCATAAATCAATTATGTGATAATGGAAATAAAGTTTGCTTCACAACTGAAGAATGCATAATTTCCAACAAGAAAGATGGAAGCCTAGCTATGACTGGGAATAGAAAAGGAAATGTGCACATAGCTGACTTCAAATCAACAAATGCAGATTCAATGTCTTGCTTACTTTCAAAGGCAAGTACAAGTGAAAGTTGGCTATAGCATAGGAAATTAGCTCACCTAAGTTTCAAAGCCATGAATCAATTGGTCAAGAAAAATTAAGTGAGAGGCTTACCACAAATGGAATTTGTCAAAGAAGGACTATGTGATGCCTGTCAAAAGGAAAAATAAAGGAAAACATCATTCAAGTCAAAATTGGAATCATCAATTGAGAGTCCACTTGAGCTACTACACATGGATTTGTTTGATCTTGTAAACATCATGTCTATTGCAAAGAAGAAATATGCTCTAGTCATTGTGAATGACTTTTCTAGATTTACATGGACTTATTTTCTGCACTCAAAAGATGAAGCAAGTGATCTCATCATCAAGCACATCAAAGAAGTTGAGAAAAGTCTTGGATTGGATGTAAAGAAAATAAGGAGTGACAATAGAATAGAATTTAAGAATTTCACAATAAAGGAGTTTTGTGAATCTGAGGGAATTTTACATACCTTCNAAAGAGTTCTGTGAATCAAAAGGAATCATACACACATTCTCTGCACCCAGAACACCTCAACAAAATGGGGTAGTTGAAAGGAAAAATAGGACATTGATTGAAGCAGCTAGAACTATGTTGGAAGATGCTAAATTATCAACATACTTCTGGGCTGAGGCCATTAATGCAGTATGATATATCCAAAACATCTCCATAGTAAATCAAGCACAAGAAAAAACTCTATATCAGTTGATCAAGAAAGACAAAAAACCAAAAGTGGGATTTCTTCATGTCTTTGGCTGCAAATGTTATGTTCTTAGGAATCAAGGTGAAAACCTAGGAAAATTTGAGACCAAAGCTGATGAAGCTATATTTATTGGGTATGCACTATCAAGCATAGCCTATAGAGTTTATAATTTTAGACTATACATTGTTATGGAATCTGTACATGTAGTATTTGATGATAAAAAGATTCAAGGCTTGTTTGATTAAGGAAATCATGACACACTGCAGTTTGAAAATGAACCTAATGGAATAAATGAAGAAAGTGATGAAGAAATTATTCCAGTGAATTCACAAGTACTCCGAAACCCAATATCAGTTGATGTCACAACATCAATGGATAATTTATCAGTTGACAGACATTCATCGACTGATAATGCATCAACTGATAATCCTTCAATGGTGCATCAACTGATAATCCTTTAATGGATAATCAACACTCTACATCTAGGGTATCAAACTCAGAGGGAGGGTTTCAGAATCAATCTTCAAGTTCAAGTCAATATGAGTACAACAACAATGACAATGCAGCTTCTTCATCAAGAAGGTAAAATTTGCCTCTATAAAGAAAATGGATAAAAAGTCATACATTTGAATTAATCATTGGAAATGCAGAAGATGGTGTCAAGACAAGAAGTGTTACTCAAAATGAGTGTCTGTGTAGCAGCTTCATATCTTAAGAAGAACCTAAGAGAGTTGAAGATGCTCTCAAGGATCCTGATTGGGTATTAACTATGCAATAGGAACTCAATCAATTTGAAAGAAATAAAGTGTGGAAGTTAGTGCCCAAACCAAATGAAAGATCGGTGATTGGTACAAAATGGGTATTCAGGAACAAGATGGATGAAACTGGTACTGTGACTAGAAACAAGGCAAGGCTTGTGGCAAAGGGCTACTCACAAGAAGAAGGAATTGATTTTGATGAGACTTTTGCACCAGTTGCAAGGCTAGAGGCAATCAGAATCTTTCTAGCTTATGATGCACATGTTAATTTCAAGGTCTACCAGATAGATGTGAAGAGTGCATTTTTGAATGGAGAATTAAAAGAGGAAGCCTATGTGGAACAACCTCCTGGCTTTGATGACCCAAATTTCCCTGACTTTGTCTACTATCTGCTCAAAGCACTCTATGGCTTGAAACAAGCACCAAGGGCCTGACGCAGATTATGCAGGTTGCAAAATAGATAGAAAAAGTACAATAGGCACCTGTCAATTTCTAGGAAACAAACTTGTGTCATGGTTTAGCAAAAAACAGCACTCAGTATTAACTTCAATTGCAGAAGCTGAGTACATTGCTACTGGAAGTTGTTGTGCACAAATATTATGGATGAGGAATCAATTATTTGACTATGGATTCAACATGAACAAGATTCCTATCTTCTGTGATAATACAAGTGTCATTGCCATAACAGAAAATCATGTGCAATATTCCGGAACCAAACACATTTACATAAGATAACATTTCATTAGGGAATATGTAATGAATGGTACAGTTGAATTATATTTTTTCCCTAGTGAACAACAACTTGCATACATTTTTACCAAGCCATTGGATGACTCTACTTTTAAGAGATTAGTCTGTGAGTTAGGTACGCTTAATTTCACTTAAATTTTAGATGTTTGCCAAGTTATTTGTGTATGCAGCCATTGTTCACAATTATCTATTGAAACCAAGTGATCAATTGATAACTGTGTTAATTATCAATGGATATTTTTTTTACAGCTATCGATGGATATATTTGATCAACTGATAAAATATATACCTATCGATGGATATTTATCTATCGATAAATAATTACCCTGGTAACTATTTATCAATTGATAAATTAATTATTATGAATCAATGGATATAATTACTCATTGATGGTAATAGAATTTCTAAAGTTTTTACACATCCGTTGATCAAATTATAGCCATTAATTCTTTACTTTATCTGTCAACAGATACATATACTCAGTTGTATATATCAATCAATTACCATTTAGAGTAATTTGCTTTAATTTTTTTTATCTTTCAACGGTTATATTCTTAATTAAACTGACCACTCAAGTCAATTTAATTTCAAAAATATAAATAGCAATTTCATTTCTCATTTCAATCTTACTTGCTATTTTATTTTCAATTCTCTAAGCTTTGCATTTTTTTCTCTTTAAGAACCTTAAAGCAGTTTCTCTAACTTTTTTATTTGAGTTCATCTTCTAATCTCTCTAAGAACAGCAATGGCACCTCAAAAGAAGATTATTTCCTCAACCGGGTTCATCTATGAACAGAAAAATTTCATTGCATGCCTAACAGTGGATGATGCTCCTATAGATTTTTCATCCATTGATGAGGTTTCTGGGAGACTGCAAGGTGTCCAAGGCTCTCAGTGAAGCACCAACTATCATGTGCTCATTTGTTGAAGAGCTATGGAACACTGCAGAAGTCTCACAAGATGGGAAGGTAATTTCTTATACCTGTAAAGGTAAACCCTACTACATTACAAGTACTACTGTTTCTGAATGCTTAGAATTGCCTGAGAATAATTGTGACAAGTCACCCACTGATACTAATATTAGGGATATGTTAGCAACTGTTAATTATGCTAATGTTGAAACTGGACTAGGTGAGGTAGTTAGGAAAAATCTTAGAAAAGAATGGATTTACTTCTTTGATGCTATTATTAAAGTATTTTCTAGAAAAATAAGTAATTTTGATGCAATTACAACAAGTATGCAAGAAAATGCTTATTCTATCATATTTGATAAGTACTTTGATTTTAGCACACTGCTCATAAATGAATTAACTGCTAAATTAGAAAGTAAAGCATCTAGAAAGAACAACATTTACTTTGCTAGATTTTTTATGTTGTTGATTAATGCTGTTATTGGAGAATATGAGATTACTGCATAGATGGAAACACTGGAGGCTTGGACTCAAAACAAAAGGGTCTTCAAGGATTTGGTAAGAATCAACTTACATACTAGGTTATGCCTCATTTATCCTCCCTTTGTGAAGGTATATCTCAAAACTCACAATATTCATTTTTCTAACGTGGAAATCTCACTTTCTTTGTCTTCTGCAACAATGGAGGGAGATGGAAATACCCCCATCCCTCCTACCCAAGTTGCACAACCTTCTAAATCCAAATCTAAACAAACCACCTCAGTAGTTTCCCAAAAGACTACTATTGCAAAATCCAAGAAAAGAAAAATAATTGAGGGGAGTGTGAAAGTGGTTGATAAGGGTGAGGGAACTGGCCAATGTCAAGAAAGCCAGAAGGATAAGGTGGGTGAGGGTGAGATTGTCCAGCCAACCTCCAGCCCAATCTCTCAAAAGATTGATGCTGTGATAAAGGATTTAAGCTCATCCATAGTTGCACCTTATCAACAAGGTGTAGCTATTGAAAAGAGGTCTCAACCAGGACCAACTGATGGGGATAAGGGACACAAAGCAGTTGGGCCTTACAAAAGAAGAAAGAAGGGCAGTAGCAATGCACAGCGATTACACACACCTGCAAAGCCAAATGAAAATTTGGTAGAGCCTTCAGTTTCTTAAATTGATGTATCTCAGGATTTTCCTGAGGCACAACCCCATTCATTATCTATTCCTTCTCCATAATCTCCTTTAAAATCTATTTCTTCATAAACTTTGATGATTGACAACATCAATGTTTCAAATTCACCCTCTTTACAACTCAGGGTGGAGCCAACACTCTCACCTATTTCATTACAAAATGGTAACACCTTGGATGAACAGGTTGAAATTGAAAATTCTCATAAGTCAATGGATATTACTCAATCAACTGATATTTTTTAACATCCATTGACTATCTCTCATCCATCGATGGATATCCTTACATCCATCGACGAGCCCCAATTAACTGATATTCATCAATTGATGGATATCCCTCATCCATCGATTGACACTTCTATTCCACTTATTGATCCATCTATTGAAACAATTCAAGTGGCCAATACACTTTTAGGATTGAGTGGAGTGAGTGAGGTGTGTGAGAGGAAAGGTTTGCATACCTTGGCAAAAGGAGAGGAAGAGTGTAAGAGGCCCTCAATTTCTTCTGAGGTGGAAAAAGGAGAGGGTGTGAACAAAGAGAGTTCCACCTTAGTAGGTGATGCAAAAAGAGAGCATAGTGAGGGAGAGATGAGAATCTAGGATGAGATCCTGATGCAAGAAAATAGAGAAGAGAGTGAGAGATAAAAGAATAGAGAGAAACCAAGTTCTTCATCTCAAGAAGCTTCAACTTCTAAAACTGAGAAATTTGCAGAAGAACTCACCTAGGAGTTAGGGTTGGAGTTAGGGGGAGATGGAGGTGATGGAGAGCATGGAGTTGCAGATGCCCATAAGGAGGTGAATGATGAGGTTGAATTTAAACTTGATGCAAATATGTTTCAACATGAGGATCCACACTACCAAAAGCTAGCAGTTGTCACTAATCAAGAAGTTGAGCAGATTTTGGGGTTGGTGCACACAGAAGTGCAATTTAGGAGTGGCAAGGAGAATTTGGCAAGGCAGTCTGTTGATGTGTCTCATATGAATCCTGAGGATTTTGAAGCTGATTCTGATGATGATCTGTTGGAGCCTACATTGGTTAGTGATGAAACAAATTTGGCTTATACTAAAAGAGCAATAGTTTCACACTGTAGAAGATCCATGGATGAGGAGAATGTAGAGGACCCTATTCAAAGAAGAATTCTTAATTATTACAGGGATAACCTCAAGCTACAGAAGATGCAGGTGACAGGGTCTAGAAATGAATTGAAATAGATCATGTATGAAATTAAGAGTGCCAGGACTCATTTTGATACAACAATAGACTCTAGGCTCAGTTTAACGATGATGTCAAGAATTAAGCACAGATTTGACACTGAGTTTACAGCCAAGGATAAGGTGATGGAGTTGGAGAAAAATGTGAATGCCATGGAAGTAAATATACAGCAAATCCTGTCAAATCAAGTCACCTGAATTAAGTTGATAAGCAGACTCTGGAAATCTCCTTTAATTTATCAATTCTTGGAGCAAGAGCCTGTTGCTGATAACAAAAAGGGGGAGCAGGATGAGGACTTAAGGTGGGAGATG
Organism: Oenanthe javanica; assembly: GCA_008931105.1. Taxonomy (NCBI): domain Eukaryota; kingdom Viridiplantae; phylum Streptophyta; class Magnoliopsida; order Apiales; family Apiaceae; genus Oenanthe; species Oenanthe javanica. Next base: position 67,337 of record QRFB01000133.1, on the reverse strand, counting down.
GAAGTTGTGGTCAAGAACACATATAATGTTATTCAAAATAAAGATCCAAAGAAGGCATTGGCTCAACAGATTGTAAGGCAATTTGATTCCATTGCCAGCAAAAACAAGGAAATTGATGCACAAAAGCCAATTACCTTAATGCCAGAAATTCTAAAAGTTGTTAAAGCTGGAGAAATAAGGATGGATGAAAGCAATAGCTCACAAACTGGTGATAGGAAAGGAAAGAAAAAAAATTGTAAATAGCAAGAAAAAAAGGAATCTGTCATAGGTCGAGGTGACAAACTATTGAGCAATGCAATAGTTGTTGGTATGAAAGAAAGGGAGCAACAAGAAAAAGCTCAAGAAGAACTTGTAATTCAGTTGCATAAACAATTTGATGAAAAAAATGAAAAGATTCTAGAAGCTAGAAGAAAAGAGGCTGAGAGAAAGCCAAGGTCAAAACAATGAGCAAACAAAACTTTTGATGCAAAGAGGAAGCTAAATGTTGATGGAGTTGAAGGAAAGATAGAGATCAAAGAAAAAGCCTCTAGTAGCAATCAACCAAAGGAAATTGAAGTATTCAAAGTCAAGCTAATCAACTTTGTGTCAATCAAAATTGAGGGAATGACTACAGTAAAAGGTAAAAGAAAGAGGGATGTTGATCTACTTCACATTGACTATGAAGATGGGTCACATTCAACTTTCACATTTAATCAAGTCATAGAACAAGGCTATGGCACCCTGAGGAAGATTTATACCTTGTTAAATAAGAAGTATTATTTAACTGAAGAGCTAGGTAAATCCATCTTGGAAAAGATGACGAAGATAAGGGAGGCACATCTTCAAGAAGAAAGGGATGATAGAATCAAAATTTGGAACCCTGGAGGAAAGAAGGTACTTCATGAACCATTCTACATGATGATTTACAAGAACAGGGAAGGCAGGGAAAAATGTATTGATATCTGTCAAGAGTTGGACAAACTGCCCAATCTGGAATTAAATTATTTTGCAAGACAACTAGACTAAAGGGTTGAGGATGAGAAGATTTTGAAGGGATCCCAATACAGAAAGATGAAGGAGAATGATGATAAGATGAATGAGTCAAGGGGAAGAAGAAGAAGGTAGAAGATTCAGACTCAGCATCTGATTAGTGCATATTTTTGCATATTTTTATACCTATTTAGTATTTGCCTTAGTATTTTTAATTAATTAATGTGATGCATTTTCATAATTTTGTAGATATTTGATTAAATAAGAATAAAACAAGAAACAAAAGAAAAAAGGAAGAAAATGGGAAAAGAGAGCAAGAAAGGAAAAAAAGTAAGTTTGAGCCAAGCCATCAAGCTATACTTGGAGCCAAAGCAAAGGACAACTGGAAGGATAAAGATGAAGGGCTAGTATTTACCCAATACCCTAATTTTGTCCTATAAATACTCCTCTTCTCCCATTATATTCCCATCTTTAGTTTACCTAGTTTTAGTAGTAGTCTCTCTTTTAATTTTCTAGATCTAGTTTTTAGCTCTCTCAAATATTGNCCTAGTTTTAGTAGTAGCCTCTCTTTTAATTTTCTAGATCTAGTTTTTAGCTCTCTCAAATATTGTAAACACTTTTCATATTAATGCAAGTCTTTATTTTCTTTTATGCTAGTCTCCATCTTCATCTTTTATAAGTTTTATTTTCTTTTATGTTAGTCTCAATCTTCATCTTTTGTGTTATGATAGCTTTCAAAATTCACCAAGTTGAGCTTGGGAAAATGAAAGGAGCATTTTTATTTTAATCTTTTTAAATCTACTTTCCTTTTTATATTTTGTGGGTGAGCCCCTATTAGATTTCAATTCTATTAGTGGGTTTGATTCACATAACTTTTAGATCTACTTTTTATTCTCATTTATTTGCATATTCTTCTCTACTTTTATATTCCTAGCACTTTTCAATTCCATTTTATTTTGGGCTATGAATCTTTCAAAGTACCACAAGTTAAGCTTGGGGAAATGAAAGGAGCCCTTTTATTTTAAATCTATTAGATCTAATTACTTCTTTATATTTGGTAGTTGAGCCTCTAATAAATTTTAATTTTATTAGTAGTTTTGATTTATTACTTAGATATGCGTTTTATTATTTTTAGTTGATCCCTTTAGATCTACTTTTATTTATTAGTTATTTAATGGAGCTTATAGATCTACTTGTTTTCATCTTTAATTTACATCTTGTTCTTGTCTTTTATGTTTGAGCCTTCAACCCTCAAATCTTTATTTTTACTTTTAATATTAAACCCATTTTTAAATTTTAAATTTTAAATTTTATTAGTGGGTTTAATAATTTAAGCTTAGGTTTCTCTCCATTAGTAGATTAATTTTTTTTAGTTTTAGATATAATTTTAGTGGTGTTAAAATAGGATCTTTAAATTTTTTAGATATAGTTTACTAGCTTACTTGTTTTTTTCTTTTATTAGTATAAACAAAATTCACCTTGAAATGAAATTCTCTAATTCACCAAGTTAAATTTTAAGGATCACGAAATTAATTTAGTCCTTGTGGTTCGAATCTTAAAAATACTAAAACGAGATCGTGCACTTACGATAATTGCTAAATTAAATATTTTTAGCATATTAAGTTTTTGGCGCCACTGACGGGGACTATAATTATTTTTCGAACCTCAATTTTTAATTTTTTGAATTAGTTTTACTTGCACTCTTTGTTTATTTTTTCAGAAAATTGGAGATTCGGAAAGCTCGTTGCAACGCGGAAATTGCCAAGACTCAAAGACATTTTCGGAAAGTGTTTTTCGGTAATCCGTATCTCCCTATTTTCGTCTTTTCATTACCTAGTTATAAAAAAAATCCAAAAAAAAAATTAAAAATCCAAAAAAAAATAGTTAGTTAAATACACACTTGTTGCATCATGCATTTAATCACTTAGGAGCACATCATCTAGATTTTATTTTCTTGTTTTTAATATTTCATACCGTAAATTGTGGTTATTGTTGGAGGGCCCAAGGTACGTTAAATTTTTTCTTTTCTTTAAAGTAGAACATGTAGTTTAGAGCATCCATAATTGTTTACCGCTTTTATCTCATCTTGTGTGTTGCATCATTTAAATAACTTTTAAGGGCAAAACTCAATCACAAGACAAGGGGAGAGATTTCATCACTCTTTCCTTAGCCCACAATAATTAATCTCTCATCTTGCATTACCCTAGCCTTTTTAATAAAATGAAGTAGACGTTAGCCCTAGGATTTCGTGCTCAACTAGGAAGAGAACCTAAAACGAACAAATCTCTAAGTATTCATTCGTTGGTGTCTAGGCTAGTGAAAGCTTATCTGGCCATTTGGATTGGTGTCTTAGGAAGGTGTTTAGCCTCTTGGCAATGCTTGCACCGACCTGGCCAATCAGGACAAATACTTTTAGTTTTGTGAGTTTTAGTATTATCTCGTTGTTAGGAGCAAGGTCTAGTTCATTTTAGGGAACCCTAGATTTAGAAGAAAAAAATTCTTTCGATTTTCCACCTTTTCTGTTGAGTGTTTAAATTCTTGCACTTATTTGCTACGTGTTTATGCGAACTGCTTGGGCTAGGAACGAATCATCTAGATTAGTAAGACCGATTGAGTTGTCTTCTTCTTCTTCAGATTCTGAACCCGTAGAAGTTAGTGAAATTGTAGTAAACATGGTTGTTTCTCTTAGAGACCGTTGTTACCCCGCCCGTTCTGCTCAACTCTCGTGTATTACTTTACCACCGGTTAATGGTAATAATTTCTAGATTAAGTCTCACCAGNTTAAGTCTCACCACATTAGCATGTTACCAAAGTTTACCGGGAGTGAAGGTGAGGATCCATATCTTTTTATTCACGAATTCGAGGAGGTTTGTGCCTTACAAAAACTCCAACAATTAACTGAGGACTCCATTAGGCTTAGACTAATCAACTTCGCTTTAAAAGAAAATGTTAAAAAAATGGTTGTATAGTCTACCGGTCAACTCTATTTCAACATGAGAGGGATTTCTGGTAATTTTTCTTACAAAATATTTTCCAAATCACAAGACCACAAAAATCACAAATGAGATAAACCAATTTCATCAAAAAGAAAATGGGTCATTTTGGAAATATTTTTACTGTTTTAAAAATCTTTTGTCCCAATGTCTCCACCACGGAATAGAAAAATGGAGACACTGTGAGATTATCTATAAAGCCTTAGATAGTCCTACCACCGCCTTGTTAGAGTCTATGTGTCAAGATAAATTCATGAAAAAAGATGAGGATCAGGGTCGGGAATTTTTCGAGGAACTAACAGAAAAGACAACATTGTGGGAGTCCACTAGGGAGCCTGTTAAATCTAATGAGTCACTTAGTTCATCATCTAGGGGTTTGCAGTCTATTGGTAACTCAATTGCAACTGAAACTAAGTTAGTTACTCTCACTAGAAGACTCGAAGCTTTAGAAACCATCGGATCTCAATCACAAGTGTCTATGTGTGCGAACTATAATTCTCTGAATCAAGCATTTCAAAATTTTCAAGAGTTAGAGCAAGTGAATGTTATGTTCCAATCAAGACCTAGAAATAACCCATTTTCACAAACTTACAACCTTGGGTGGAGAAATCACCAAACTTTTCATGGAACCAAGGTCAAAACTATCAACCGTCTCAACCCAACTTTCAAAAGCCCAATTCTATCTCTTACCCAAATCAAAGTCTTGGTCCTTATCCAAACTCAACTCAAATACCTTTGAACCCACCCGATTTTAATGATTCAGATAAGAGACTTAGTTCTTTAGAGAAGAGTATTGAGGCGTTGCTGAAATCATAAACGAATTTGACTCAGTCCCAACAAACCTTCATGCAAACCATGACCTAAGATAGGCAAATCTTAAATTCCAATTCTTAAGCCATCTCTAAGTTAGAGATTCAGATGAGTCAGTTAGCTAGCACGATTTGTGAGCGGGAAAAGAACCGGTTTCCTAGTTAACCCGAGGTGAATCCCAAGTTTCATATGAACCAAAGACTTCATGACAATGTGAATGCGGTTATTTCCTTAAGGTCTGGCAAGTAAGTTGATAACCAAGTGGGTGATAAGTCTCGTGAGGATGAGGAATCGACTTCTGAACCAAGTCATCCTTTTCCGAGTCCGAATATAGAAAAACTCGAGAATTCGAAAACTCAAGGATCCATAAGTGAACTGATCAATAAACCTTCTTCTGAAGAACTGAGTAAAAGAGTCTATAAACCCAAACCCCCTTATCCCCAAAGACTCATTTCATCTAAGCAAACTGCCCAATTAGACAAGATTTTGGAAGTCTTTAAGCAAGTCAAGATAAATATTCCTCTCTTAGATGACATCAAACAAATTCCTTCTTATGCTAAGTGTCTAAAGGAGTTATGTACTCATAAGCGCACCAATCATGTCCCAAAGAAAGCCTTTTTGACATCACACATTAGTTCGATCCTTTCAAATCAAATTCTTGTAAAATATAAGGGCCCCGGTTGTCCTACTATTTCATGTGTCTTAGGCGATACCTTCATCGATAAAGCTTTGCTTGACTTAGGAGCTAGCGTGAACCTTCTTCCATTTTCTGTCTATCAANAAATATAAGGACCCCGGTTGTCCTACTATTTCGTGTGTCTTAGGCGATACCTTCATCGATAAAGCTTTGCTTGACTTAGGAGCTAGCGTGAACCTTCTTCCATTTTCTGTCTATCAAGCCCTAGGTTTAGGAGAACTTCAAAAGATAAATGTTACACTTCAATTAGCGGATCGTTCTGTCAAAATTCCGAAGGGAGTTAGTGAAGATGTGGTAATTAAAGTAGGTGACTTTGTCTTTCCTGTTGATTTCGTGGTCTTAGAAACTGAACCGGTCAAGAACCCTAAGAACCAAATTCCTATCATTTTAGGAAGACCTTTTCTAGCCACTTCTAATGCCTTGATTAATTGCAGGAATGGATTAATGAAACTAACATTTGGGAATATGACCATAGACTTAAATATTTTTCATGTTGGAAAACAATCTGATGATTTTGATCAACTGATGGGAATCAATTTAATTAATGAAATAGTTGATCAAGATCTCATGACTCCTAGTGATGCTTTTGACTTTTATTTAAAACACTTTGGCCAGGATTGAGATGTTTCCAATTACACAAATGAGGTCAACCAAATGTTAGAGTCCACTGTTTTCACAACTAATCAAGAGATCGCTCCAAGCCCTTTTTTCGAAGCTAGTGAACTCGTTGAGTCAAGCCCGCCAGAATTAGAACTCAAACCTCTTCCTAACACTCTTAAATATGCCTTTCTAGGACCTAACAATTCTCTTCCGGTTATAATTGCCTCTAATTTGACCGAGTCATAAGAGAAAGAGCTTTTAAGTGTGCTTTGAGAACATAAGGAAGCGAGAGGGTGTAGTATCTTAGATATCAAAGGAATTAGTCCGGATATTGTCTAACATAAGATTCACTTAGTTGATGATGCTAAGCCTGTTAGGGAACCTCAAAGGATATTGAACCATTCCATGATAGAAGTTGTTAAGAAAGAAATCCTTAAATGCCTCAATAATGGGATAATTTATCCCATTTCTAATAGTTCTTGGGTCAGTCCTGTTCATGTAGTGCCTAAAAAGTCAGGTATTACCATAGTAACCAACGAAAATGATGAGCAAGTTCCTANAATGATGAGCAAGTTCCTACTCGTATTCAGTCAGGTTGGAGAATGTGCATAGATTTTAGGAAGCTCAATGCCGCCACTAGAAAAGACCACTTTCCTTTACCCTTCATGGACCAAATGTTAGAAAGGTTAGCGGGTCATTCTTACTATTGCTTTCTAGATGGTTATTCTGGGTATTTCCAAATCTCCATTGCTCCCGAGGACCAAAAAAAGACCACGTTCACTTGCCCTTTCGGAACCTTCGCTTATCGTCGATTAGCTTTTGGCCTAACTACTGGCCCTTCTACCTTTCAAAGGTGCATGACTAGCATCTTTTCTGACATGATAGGAGACTTTCTAGAAGTCTTTATAGATGACTTTTCCATCTTTGGTTCTTCTTTTCATCAGTGTCTACACCATCTCGACTTAGTCTTAAAAAGGTGTAAGGAAACCGACCTCGTTCTTAATTGGGAAAAATGTCATTTCATGGTTAAGGAAGGAATTGTTCTTGGTCACAAAATTTCTGAAAAGGGAATCGAAGTTGATAAGGCCAAAGTCGACCTTATTGCTAATCTCCCTCCACCGAAATCTGTCAAAGAAATTTGCTCCTTTTTAGGACATGCCAGTTTCTATCGACGTTTCATTAAGGATTTTAGTAAGAAGGCTAGACCATTGACCGGCCTTCTTTCTAAGGAGGTCAAATTCAAGTTTACTAGTGAGTGTGTTCAATCTTTTGACCACCTTAAGAAAGAATTGACTTCAGCCCCGATCATCAAGTCCCCCGATTAGAATCAACCTTTTGATTTAATGTGTGGTGCTTCAGATTATGCGGTAGGGGCGGTGTTAGGTCAACGAATAGATAAGATACCTCATGTCATTTACTACGCTAATAAGACCTTAAATGATGCTCAGCTTAATTACTCCACAACTGAAAAAGAGCTCTTAGCAGTAGTCTTTGCCCTTGAGAAGTTTTGGTCGTATCTTATCGGTTCTAAAATCATTGTTTACACTAATCACGCAGCCCTTAGATACCTTTTCTCCAAAAAAACTCAAAAGCCCGATTGATTATATGGGTCTTGTTGCTTCAGGAATTTGACCTAGAAATTAGGGATAAGAAGGGTTCAGAAAATGTTGTTTCCGATCATCTCTCTCGATTAGTAGTGCATTTCACTATTCATTTACCCTTAAATGAATCTTTTCCCGATGAACACCTTCTTTCGATTTCTACTCCTCCTTGGTTCACCGATATTGTCAATTACCTTGCCACTTGTGAAATTCCTTCCAATTGGTCTAAGCAAGATAAATCAAAAAATTCTTCTCAAGTCAAACACTTCTTTTGGGATGACCCTTATCTTTTTAAACATTTCCCAGACCAGATCATTAGGAGATGTATTCCGAACCATGAGGTTAGAAGCGTACTGTCCTTTTGTCATGACCAAGCTTGTGGAGGTCATTTTAGTGCTAAGAAAACACCCGCGAAGATACTTCAGTGTGGTTTCTATTGGCCTAGTTTGTTTAAGGATGTCGCCGAATTCTGTTCTGCTTGTAGTAGGTGTCAACATTTAGGAAAGATCACTAGAAGAAATATGATGCCAATGAGTCCAATCCTTGTCAATGAGATTTTTGATATTTGGGGACTAGATTTTATGAGCCCTTTTCCTAATTTGTTTAATAATCTCTACATTCTCTTAGTGGTTAATTACGTGTCTAAGTAGGTCGAAGCCATACCAACTAAGACTAATAATAACAAGGTCGTCCTTAAATTCTTAAAAGAGAATATATTTGTTGGGTTCCGAGGCATAAAACGCAGAGGATAAACGTAAATATAACGAAAAATTTCGGAACCCTAACGCAGGATCATGTATAAGATTGGACGGATTATGGTGATAATCGAATCATACCTATTACGATCTTGAATGTCACGAACTCAACGGAGATCCTTGCTATCACGACTTGTGTCTTCCTCTCGAAAACACCTCTATGGTATCCACACGAGCACCTTCAAGAGCGTCTCACGATCTTGATTACGGAGTGGATGTACTAGCAAACCTTTGATAGTTCGAATTGTCTTCCTGCCTCTTTGCTGCCTCTTCTAGGGTTTTTCTATCAAAA
>QRFB01000133.1:38407-58279 GCA_008931105.1 Oenanthe javanica | reverse complement strand
ATTTGGCACACCTAGAGCTATCATTAGTGACCAAGGCAAGCACTTTAAAAATCATCAATTTGAATCTCTCTTGAAAAAGTGTTCCATCACTCATAAATTGGTTACCCCTTATCATCCTCATACTAGTGGTCAAGTTGAAGTCTCTAATAGTCAAATCAAATAAATTTTAAAAAAGAATGTCAACTCGAATAGAAAAGATTGGTCCACTAAGTTGATAGATGCATTATGGGCCTATCGGACTACTTTTAATGGTCCACATGGCCCTATGTTCAAGTTCAACAGAGAGATGACATGCTTTACCAAACACAAGTCTGTAGGGAGACATACCCAAGTTAAACTTTGATTTATCCACTGCTGGTAGTCATCGGAAGTTACAATTGTCTGAGATAGAGGAAATGAGGAATGATGCCTATGAAAATGCTAAAATCTATATAGAAAGAACTAAAGTGTTTCATGATAAATCAATCTTGAGAAAATCTTTTTCTCCCGGTCAAAAAGTTCTTTTATATAATTCTAGGCTGCATCTTTTTCCTGGAAAGTTGAGATCTAGGTGGGAAGGACCATAAATTATTAAAACAGTTTTTCCTCACGGTGCTATTGAAATTGAAAATCCTAAAAATGGTGACATATTTAAAGTTAATTGACAAAGGCTCAAACCATTTTTAGAATTGTCAGTTGATCTCGAGGAAGAGGTCATCCACCTTCTCGATCTCTGAATAAAGTAAGTTTTCAGAATAAACTAGTTTTGCTTCTCCGTCATCCCATGTCAGGTATTATCTCTTCATGTTATTTTATCATATCTCTCTCATTTGCATACATTGGGGACAATGCATGATTTAGGTATCGGGGAGGGTGCTAGTAATGTTAAAATTTAAAAAAAATAGAAAATTGAAAATCCAAAAATAGAAATATTTAGGTTGAGTTTTTCTATCCTCTATTTAAACATTAGGACTAGTTGGTGTTAGCATTTGTTTTCAAAAATTATATATATAATGCCTTTTAGATAATTTGAACTTAGTAGAGTAAGGTTTTCTTTATGAAACTTGTGTCAAACGATTTTTACACCAAATTTCAAGATGGCACATATGCACAAGACCTTTGTTGGAAAGATTGTATATGGATATTATTCGATACCTGATAGAGAACCCACATGTTAGAACAATGTCGAATCAAATTTTTGTGAACAATAAATATATAGCCAAAAAAAAAGAAAAAAAGAAAAGAAAAGAATAAACTACTACAATACCCAATATTCCTCAAAATAAATAGACGAGATGATGGGCACAAGTAGAATTGACTAGTCTTGTTTTGTGGCCTTTGCTACTCGAGTAATTAAGTCCGTTGGGGTGTTTCAAAATCTAGTGCCCTAAGACTAACTAGTTTGTGAGTCACTGACCCAAAGCTCGCTACATGGGTAACATAGAAAGCCTAAGAAAACAGACACTATATAGTCGATTAAAAAAGGAAAAGAAAAAAAGGCTATATATATGAATTTGTGATATTTGGCTAGATACTTGTTTTAATAGAGATTGAGTCAGTTCAATATTGGTTGAAAAAGAGAAAATATGCTTATGCGGTTCATCTATCAGAGGCCTTAAATTCACTACACACCTTGAGATTTTTTGTAAACATTTAGATTCGACATCAGTAGATTGAAGTTACCTATAATTTGATTATTATTAGAAAAGTCTGTTAAGGCATGTATTTTCCCTATAAAATCTTTTTTTAACACTATTGAAAACTAGAGTGAAAATTGAGTCGGGACAATTATTGAAATTATTTCACAGATTTTATGGGTATATCTTCTGTAAACACTTAGAAGACAACACTCATCTTGTAGAGATCGTTTATGAGTTTAACGGGTTGGTAAATCTAAAATTACCCATCACGCCTACAAAAAGGAGCCTAGGACTTTTCTTAGTTTACTTTTTAACTTTTGATTTTACACGAGGACGAGCAAAAGATAGGTATAGGGGCATTTGATTAGTGCATATTTTTATACCAATTTAGTATTTGTCTTAGTATTTTTAATTAATTAATTTGATGCATTTTCATAATTTTATAGATATTTGATTAAATAAGAAGAACAAAAAAAAAGAGGAAAATGGGAGAAAGGAGCAAGAAAGGAAAAAAGTAAGTTTGAGTCAAGCCATCAAACTATACTTGGAGCCAAAGCAAAGGACAAGTGGATGAATAGAGATGAAGGGCTAGGATTTGCCCAATACCCTAATTTTGTCCTATAAATACTCCGTTTCTCCCATTGTATTCCCATCTTTAGTTTACCTAATTTTAGTAGTAGCCTCTCTTTTAATTTTCTAGATCTAATTTTTAGCTCTCTCAAATATTATAAACACTTTTCATATTAATGCAAGTTTTTATTTTCTTTTATGCTAGTCTTCATCTTCATCTTTTATAAGTCTTATTTTCTTTTATACTAGTCTTATTCTTCATCTTTTGTGCTATAATAGCTTTTAAAATCCACCAAGTTGAGCTTGGGGAAATGAAAGGAGCACTTTTATTTTAATCTTTTTAGATCTACTTTCTTTTTTATATTTTATGGGTGAGTCCCTATTCGATTTCAATTCTATTAGTGGGTTTGATTCACATAACTTTTAGATCTACATTTTATTCTCATTTATTTGAATCTTCTTCTCCACTTTTATATACTAGCACTTTTCATTTCCATTTTATTTTAGGCTATGAATCTTTCAAAGTATCACAAGTTAATCTTGGAGAAATGAAAAGAGCCCCTTTATTTTAAATCTATTAGATCTAATTATTTCTTTATATTTGGTAGTTGAGCCTCTAATAAATTTCAATTTTATTAGTAGGTTTGATTTATTACTTAGATCTACTTTTTATTATTTTTGTAGTTGAGCCCTTTAGATCTACTTTTATTTATTAGTTGTTTAATGGAGCTTATAGATCTACTTGTTTTCATCTTTAATTTACATCTTGTTCTTGTCATTTATGTTTGAGCCTTCAACCCTCAAGTTCTTATTTTACTTTCAATATTAAACCCATTTTTAAATTTTAAATTTTATTAGTGGTTTTAATAATTTAAGCTTAGGTTTCTCTCCATTAATAGTTTAATTTTTTTTAGTTTTAGATATAATTTTAGTAGTGTTAAAATAGGATCTTTAAATTTTTTAGATATAGTTTACTAGCTTACTTTTTTTTTCTTTTATTAGTATAAACAAAATTCACCTTGAAATTAAATTCTCTAATTCGCCTAAGTTAAATGTTAAGGATCGCAAAATTAATTTAGTCCTTGTGGTCTGAATCTTAAAAATACTAAAACGAGATCGTGCACTTGCGATAATTTCTAAATTAAATATTTTTAGCACATCAGCATCAAAGTCATCAGAACTCATCTATCACTGGTATTCAGTCACTCTGTCTCAGAATTACTTTTGTCAAATATTGAAATTCTTGCTAGAATGAAAATGTTTAGGAGTTTTGATATCATCAACAGAAAATTTATGCATATTTCACATATTCATAAATAGGGGAGATTGTGAGCAATTATGAGTATTGATGATAACAAAGTTCTTAGAATTGCAATGTAAAATTTATTTTAATTGTAACTGTCAATGGATATGTGGCTTATAAATATCTATTGACTAGGAAATTATTTATTTGTTGAAATTGTTCATCAACTGATAAATCGGATTGTAACAATTGATTCATATTTCATTGTCAATTTATTGTAATATGTCGATGGATGCTGTGAACTAGTCGATTGATATATATATATATATTTGACTTCAATTGATAGCTCTTCAACTGATGTGAAGAATGGCTGACAAATTATAAATATTCTAAGTCAGAATTCTCTCAAATGAAGTGATCAACAGATATTGGAATCAATGGATAAAGACACTGCTCGATGGATAAAGGTCAACAAAAGTCAAATCAATGGATCTCCATCAACGGATGAAAGCATCAAGGCTATCAACGGATAAAGGCAATCAATGGATAAGGAGTTAATGGATAACCTGTCCATCAATGGATAAGCAAAGGAGGATCAATTGATAAGCTTTACAGCAATTATCAGTTTATCAAGGTTTTCTAAATTAGTTAAAGACAAAAGAAATGGGATCTTTGCAGAAACTGAATCAATGGAAGACAGTCATGTTAGGATTGTGAAGACTTTTAAGGCAACACAGTCTTCAAGGAAAGATCAAGACGAGAAGATTTTTTCAGGACAAGACAAATGCAAAGGAGACTGTGAAAAGAAGCTACAATCTATTTTAGTGAATACATTGTAAAATGTAATTTTATTTTGCATATTATCTGTCGATAGAAAAATAGATGTAGAATGTGAACTGTTATATATTTTTAGCAGTTAATTGTAACAAGTGAGTGAAAAGTGAAAAAGAACAAGAAAGCCTAGAAGATAGAAACAATTGTATTGCTTTTCTTAGTTCACATTTTTCATAACTTGTAAGAAACATGATTCTTAGGACCAAGAGTCATTGAAAGCAAAATTCTTACTAGTGGAAAACCAATCCACTAGTAATTTTTTAAATTACTTTATTTGTTCTTTCAACTCATAGTCTAAATAGTTGTTCACTACATACATATATTTCCAAACACTGAAACTAAAAGAAATACAAACTTTAAATTCGCAAGAATTGATAAAATTCTTAAGTTTGTATTTAACCTCCTCTTCTACAAACTTGTACTAAGGGAGAATAATATAATGAACCTGAGACAACTGAGACCCTTCTTTATCCTCTTATTGGGATATGGACTTTGAAATGGCAATACAACAGTCTCTGGACTCACTCGATCAATCGGGTGATTCTATTGAAATTCGTCGTCCAGTCGTGGCACCTTGTGAAGAGTCACGCATACTGCTAGCGCTCACACTAGTAGGACCTCCACTTACAGAAACACAATCAAATGAGGGTACAGTAAATGAAGAAAATGTTTTTGATACAAACCTGTCAGATGCCACATTTTCAGTGGACCAAGACATTTTTGATGCAGTGCAGCATCAGTTGCCATTACAGGTGTTGAGGGGCACCACAGACTCTAACGAGCCACTCACTACATTGTCTAAGGTGGTGACCCCTCTGGATTTCTTACATCCAATTCCTTCAGAGGAAGTTCTCTTATCCACTAGTGGATTTGAGAGGCAACAACTCCATATAAGGAGATGGGACTCCATTCATGGAGTAGCTACGTAAGTAGCAGAGCCACTTCAAGTTAATCTTGTTGTGGACATGTCTTCACAGGCATTAGAAGAGCATTTCGACTCTTCAAAAGCTATAGTAATATATATATAGGTACAGCAAAGGATTCTGGAATGGAGCAAAACACGAGTGAAGTGAGGCAAACACCGAGCGAAACACATGCACGTAGAATAAGTGAAACAAATAAGAGTGCAAGCGAGGTGAGTGCATGCACACATAGTGAACTACTATAAAAAATGAAAGCTCTCCAGAAAGAAATGCAGGTTGTTCAGGCTGAGTTGGTAAAAGTAAAAGCATAGGCAGAAACAAGTTATTCATCTGCTTCTGTAATAGAACAGCTGACAATCGTGCGTAAAAATGGTGTCGATGTCAAGTCAAGCATTCTCCTCAAAACACAAGATATCCAGAATGTTCAAAGTCTCATTGCTGAGGATATGAAGTATATTGCCAATATAAATGAGAGAATTGATGATGTAGAAAAGAGCTTGACATAGAGAATAATAGAAAATGAAGAAATCTCCTCAAAACAATTCAACAAGCTAGATGAAGGGATGGTACATCTAAATGAAGGAATGAAGCAGATCTATCTGACCAGAGAAATTAGTCAAATCTTTTGAAGCTTTAAAATTTGTAGAGGATCCCTCAACTAAGGGGGAGAAAGAAAACAAAGAAAAGGATAAAGTAAAAGTAGCTGAAAAAGAAGGGGCTACCAAGGGAAAAGGCAAAGCCAAACTGTATTCTGAAGATCAGTTTGAATCATATGTTCCAGAAGACAAATACTTTCCTGAAGATTAATTCAATGATGATAGTGCTCAAGATAACACTTTCAATCCTGACTACTACAGAGCTGAGGAAGAAACTGCCTTTGATGAGGAATTTTTATTTACGAAAGAGAAAGAGTTTGATCCTGCCTATACAGAGGCCATGAGGAAATTGAAAGAAGAAATCAAGGTGAGCCATGCTAAAACTGAGAAACTGAAAGCTCTAATCAAGGAAAAAACATAGGCTGAAAGGGAAGCAAGTCAAGAGAAACAGAACCTTTGGGTTATTGTTGTGAAAGAAAAGAAGAAAGATGTGCAGCTAAAAAGAGGAAAGAAGTGGGACACAGCTAGAGAAATAATGGACAAGCTTTAGAAGGGTCCATTTGAAGACAAGCATCTTAAGTCAATGATCGAGCATCTGGAAAATTCAAATGACAACATTGATAACTTCATGAAAGCACTGAAAGAAGAAGTTGACTATATCACTGTCATAGTGGATCCCATTCTTGAAGACTGGAAGATTTTAGTCTACACTCAGAGGAATGGTACATTCAGAATCTCCTTGGAATTTTTCAGACAGAGAATTTTATCAGTGATATGGACCATGTTGAATAAAGTCAAAAGAAGTTCAGAAGAGAATGAGCTTCTGAGAGATAGGCTCAGAGACTTCGCAAGAGCTGTTAGTCCTCAAATCATATATGATCATCAGGAAGTAAGATTCTTCTCTAACAAGCTGTATTAGATCATGAAACTAGATGAGGAGTCATTGAAGGGATATACAGTCAAGTATATGATTCAAGCTGAGAAGATTCTGAGATCTAAAGGGTTCAGATCTCAAGCCAAGTGAGATGCTGCTGAAAAGATCAGAAACTACTGCATGTCCAAAAAGATTCCATCTTACATTAGGCAAATGCCAAAGATAGATTCAAATCAGCCATATGATGAAGAAAAAGAGGCAGTAGATCCAGTTGAGTTGGAAGTACAATGGGAATTAGCTCATGCTAAGCAAAGAAGGTTATATGGAGAACCCATTGCAACAGGAACATCAAACATTGAAGAGCTACCAAGGACACCTGTGCATAAGAGTTTAACTCTAGAAGAAGGTGAAGTTGATACTTCTGAAGACTGAAGAGTTAGATAGGTCAAGATAGAAACTATGTATTATTTGTTCAGTCTAGAGGAACATCTATCTTGTTTTTATCTCTCAAAACATGAATCTGGAAAATTATTAAATATAATACCAGAACTTTTTTATTATTTACAGTTCTTACATGTTACATTACTTTCTTATTTGTTAGTTGAGTTATCCTCTAGAAATTTGGGTGTTAAATGTTTAACAACAAATAGGGGAGATTGAAAGGCATATGACTAGGCCTATTTGTAATAATTAGATGACAACTCAACTCAAAAAAGAAAAAGCTGTAAATAATAATTATGATAACAGGAATCAGGACGAAGAAAGTAAACTAGACACAAAGTATCAGATTATCAGTAGAATTTTTATGAGTTTGCTACTTTTCACCGGAAGAAGTTCATTAATATGTTCAAGCGTCGGTGAAAAATAAAGAAATAGTATTTCAAAAGAGTTCAGAAGATTCAGAAGATTCCAAGTGGCTATTACAAAAAGATTCCAAGAAAAGAAATATTAGAGATAAAGCTAGATGCGAGAATAAGACAGAAGATCACAACTTTTAAAGTTAAAAAGTGAAGAATATTTATTTAGTATGACACAAACGAACCAGACAGTACATTTGTGTGCCAATTAATTTAATAAATATTTATCACATAGCTCAAGTGATTTTCAGACAGAAGACAGTGAAGACAGGAAGACACAAGTCAAATCTACAGTGGTTGTGCAGTGAAGAAACTAAATTAATTATACTATTAAAAGTTATTTAATTATTTAATTTATCTACTTAAATTAATTCATCTTGAATTAATTTAATTTATAAATTATTTAATTAAAATTGGTGGAATTAATTAAGTTAGAAAGAGCTTTTTATTTATCATTTAAAGAAAGTCTTGTTGCACTAACATAAAAAGTCTTGCCGAATTATCTCATTAAGACTACTCAAAAGTCTTACCGAAATAATTGATTAAGACTTTACTCAAAAGTCTTACCGAAATATTTGATTAAGACTTTAATTAAAAGTCTTACCGAATTAATTCAACAAGACTTATAAAAGTCTTACCAAATTAATTCAATAAGACTTATAAAAAGTCTTACCGAATTAAATCAGTAAGACCTTTTAAAAAGTCTTACTGACCATTCAAAAGTCTTACCGAGTAGAAAAAATCTTGTTCAGCTAATTTGAGAAGTCTTAAAGGCTATTTTATAAAGTCTTTTGATTTTTTAAATAAATTTTATTCAAAATTTTTGCTAGCTACCACCTCTATAAATATGAGGAAAATGTCTTTATTATTTCGTGATTGAAAACATTCAAATTCAGAAATTTTTATGCATTGTAATATTCACAGATTTCTGTGCAAGTTTGGATTATAATTGTTAAATCAGAACAATTAATGTCAAAATCGTTCTAAACATTTAAACAATTACATAAACTTTCATCGTATTGATTTTGTAATACTTTTCAAGTTAAAATCATATCTTCTACTTGAATAGTATTTCATCACAATTAATATTTCGTGAGAAATTAAAATAATATTTTAAAATCCGAAATTCCACGATTAAATTCAGATATTGTATTCAACCCCACTTCTACAATATCAAGGACCAACAGTTGTAATTGGTTGTGGTTGGATTGCTAGGCTTGTGAAATAGAGTTCAAGGGAACTAGAGGCTAGAGAAGGCTGTACTATAGTAGTATAGTGCTTAGAGGGCAAATTAGTTCAGGGAATAGGTGTTTCAGCAAGCTAGAATCAACTGTAAGGGATGAAGGGAGGAATATTATTGTAATCTTGTAATCGGTTCTTCATTGATTAATAATATTCTCTCTTACCAGTTGGTAGGGGATCAGGACGTAGACCATAGGGGATTAGGGGTCGAACCTGGCTAAAATATATGGTGTTATTTACTTTTTTTGTACTGCATTGCATATAGTAGTTAGCTGACAGTGTCTGTTAATTAATCTTAGCTAGCTGACATGTTAATCAACTTGGTAAAATTAAAATTGGTCATTATTAGTCATAACACCTATTTACCTCCAATCTAGGTGTGCATTTTCAATCACTTCTTCTGGATTCATTCTATTTCTACTCGGATAATTTTATTTTTTTTACTACATTGTGTTTCAATTAAATAACTTTTTTGTAAAAACTTTGTTATCCATAGAGATCATATAACCGAAAAATTAAAAATTTTGATTGGTTGATCGTTCAGTACGGTACTGGATCGGGCCTAACAATGTACATCTTTATATTATATATAATTTTACTTATTATGACATGTGCTCCTTATATATATATATATATATATATATATATATATATATATATATATATATATATATATTTTGAACCGAAATGTAGGACATCCTGTAAGTGTATGATTGTCTCCCATATCAGTATTGGCTTTCAGCTAAATGATTTTGAGTATAATTTGTAAATAGTAAGAATATATTGTATAAGAGTAAGTTTATTTTTATCAGTACAAGTATATATATTCATATTGTGATTTTAAGAATCCATAATATTTTATCTTCTTTCATTGTTGTCATCACTCATTATTTCATCATTCAGTTTATATTCACATTTTCAGTATGTCTAACCTTTGTACTCTTTACATTGTTTTATATTCGTATATGAGTTTTTCGTTCACTACCGATCTATGTTACTTCATTTCCCCTGCCAGATATTCATTATTAGGTGGGCTACATTTTGAAAAGAGTGTGGGTTGCTTACTTTGAGGAGTTGTAACGTTTATATTTAGATTTGAATTTCAAGAATTTAGTTATAACTTTTATTTGTAAATGGTAAGATGTTGGATATTGAACACTTGTATCGTTTATTGAATTTTTTGAGCATTTTATTTAATTAGATAAGTTCAGAATTTTAAAATTAGAGTAGTTGAATGTGAAATTTTGGTTGAGTTACAATATGAAGAGTTCAATTGTAGATTAGTGTAACTGTTTATAGCCAATGGACCCACTATTATAGTTAGATTACTTTACTTTTGTAACTGTTTATATAATTATATTTAATTTTATAATTTTGTATGTAAATATGATGCAAATATATATATATTTAATATATATTTGTAGAAATATACTTAATAATATAATAATATAATATATTTATATATTTATATATTAATTTTTTTTATATTACACTAACACGAAAGTCCACTTTTGTTTTTTACATTTTAGAACACGACGCGGAAAGATACACGAGGACGCGAACAAATTGACAGGTCTGTACCGATGTCAACTGCTCTTTTATTCCAATCTCATTTACCAGTCAGCCACTGAAACATGCCAAAAGAGTGAGGCGTTTGTCTCGCCTTTTCCTCTCCAACTTGTCTGCTTTTAATCGTTGCTCAACATANGAGTGAGGCGTTTGTCTCGACTTTTCCTCTCCAACTTGTCTGCTTTTAATCGTTGCTCAACATATTCTGTTCGAGGCACGAGCGAAGTCCTTCATTGAACGTCAACAGTCAGTCATATCTGATTAGAATGTCAAGTCATGAGAGATATATCATATATATATCGTCGAAGATCAACGGGGTGATCTCAGCATGCAGCACCAATCTACCGCCAAGACAGAGAATTGTATAAATAAAGAGTGCCGCCACGTGTTTGATGATATGTTTGAATCAATTTTATTTTTATCGTTATGATATATTTTAGAAATTCGTGCCAGGCTTGGGAAAACATGTTTCATTTCACAAAAGGCTTGGGAAAACATTGTGTTTAAGGAAATCCTATTCTGATAAATCTGTAACGGAAGAATGTAAGCTCGTGTGGATATGAAGACAGCAGACAGTTTCTTAGTAAGATCAATCAAGCCAGCTACTATGATCTTAAACACTGCAAAATGGTGTGATAAAAAAACACTTTAAAATGGTTAATATCATGATAAACATTATATACAGGGGTTGAAGGTTATCACAACACAATGGATCACTTATACAAGGAGTCCTATCAATCAAGAACTATATATGGACTTGATTCCTATAAATAGGGTATGTATGCAACTAGCAAAGGGGTCGAAAACACTAAGAGGGGAGAGAGTATATAGAAACCTCGAGTGTTGATCCCTATAAATGGTATTTGACTTATATAATTTCCGGATTATACGTTGGTGTCTTGGTGTTTTGCTATCTCGGTCCTTTCTTTATTAAAATCACTATCCACTATTCGTGGAACCTCTGCCGGGAAGCTATTTTTTGATAGAATCCTGTAATCTTTGTCCGCTATTTCAGTAAAGGATCTCCAAAAATGTTGTACCAAATCCTCTCACAACATTTATAATATATATAATAATTAACAAAACAATTGTTGAAATAGTTAATTAATTTTTTTTCCTTACAAAATGAGTATCTTTTAACGCCATCCAATCATACTCAAATAATTAATTAGTGAAGAAGTGAGTACTTGTTATTTTGTTATTGTATCGTGTCGGCCATTGGTTGCTGCGGAGCAGGAAGATGGGGATTATTGATTTAGAAAACAAAGCATATTTTACGAACATATTATAGCTTTTGCATTTGCAAATGTTGGACGTTGAGGTCTTAGTGGACCATCTTTTTATATATAAAAACATACGATGGTACAAACCATGAGAAACAAAGTTATCACAAATGATATTTTTGTGTTGGTGATTTAGTTCTTGTCGCCTTGGTTAATCCAATTTTATCATAAATTATTTGTTTGGTTAAAATATTTTTTAATTATTTTTTATTTAGTTTTCTATCTGAATATGCATTTAAAAATAATTTTATTAATTATTGGAAATTTAAAATTAATTTTTAAATTACGTTTCAATAAATCTTAATATATATATATATATATATATATATAGAAAATTAAATAAAAGAAACCTCAATTTCAAAAAAAGTAATTAAACAAATAATTAAAATGACGGAAGTAATATTGAGAAATAATGGGGAAATATGTATACCCTTGGTTCCAAAATTAAGTATTGTTTAAACATTCTACACTTTAAAACGTATTTTAATGTGTAAAAATTTATTTTCATAAATTATTTTTTAATAAAAATTTAAATATTGTATTTTATTAAAAAGTAAAAAAAATGAAATTATAATTTTTTTTTATTTCTTAACATATGTGAAATAATCAGATCCGGAAGGAGCAGTGAATGTTCTCAAATGACGAAATGTGGTGATGCGAGAATGTTGTTACTAATATTTCGTCAATAATAATGTTTAAATTTTTGCATAGAAAAGAAAATTTTAAAATATAATGTACAGATATTATTTAAAATATTAATATAAATTAATTAAAACAATAAAAATTATGGCATATAACTATGTAAGCAGTATAATTTAAATCGATGCGAAAAATAAAACGAAAGGAGAAAGCAAGAATGTATAAACTGAGCCTGCCTTTTCTTAATTCCTGATTTCCTGCTACAACTTTCTGTCTGCAATTTTAAATTTGCAGTCCCGATTAAAAACATTGGAGATTCATGCATATTCAATGTTTTATGTTTATAGGATTGTATCAAATACAACAATACCCATGCCATGTATTTATCTCTCTCCTATATTTTTTTATTATTATTTTTATTATAAGTATTTTGATTAATTAATTTTTATACTAAAGTTACAAATAAATTGCAATTTACATGTTATTGACCAAACTAACAATATTATCAATTCATAATGGAAAAGTTCTAAAAAAACATCATAACTTTTGAAACAAAAAGGAGGACTTGGTACCTAGCACAAAAAAAAAAAAGGACTTGGGCCATACCATAATCTAAATATTTTAATTTTGATAACTTTTTTCCTCATAAAATTGACTTTTTAAATATATTTATTACTACTGCTTTTATAAATAAATCAATAATTTAAGTTAGTGTAATTATGATATTTTGATTATTAGTCAACTTTTGACACTGATTTTGAAATTACAAAATAGACATTAATATAAAAATAGGCTTTCTGTAAAAACACCATCTTTGTAAAAAACAATTCCAAAAAAAGCGTAATATATTAAAGAATTTACAATAAAAGTTAATTTTCAGTAAATATTTCTGAAAATACAATCTGTAAGTTGCAACCAAAAATGCAATTTTAATTTTATTTTTTTTAAAAAAATAGTCAAAGTTGATTCGATCTGTATTAATTAAAAAAATTTATTCGGATTGCATTGAGACAACTTAATAAAGCAACCAAAATTGTTTTAAAAAAAATTCTTATCATTATTCTTTAAAAATAAGAAAATATATATTATTTTTAAACAAAAATTACATAACAGAAGAAGACAAGAAATTTGATATTCTGTGACCCATGAGCATCACAAATTTGGTGATGGATCTTTTAGAATCTCCTGTGGTGCACAAAAAGTGTTGAAGAATGGAAACAAATAAGTTATAATTTCAATGAAGATTTGAGGTTGATGAGATCGGGCGGTTGTTTTGGCAGAATTATTTATTTATAACTAAACCATGATTTGGATAAATATTTGGTATTATTGATGATTCGGTGTTATTTATTTAACCAACAAACCTACCAAATCATTTGAAATTTCAAGAGATTTTTCCACCGCTTATGTTTACTAAAATTATAATCCTCATGACCATATCTTTAAATTTATTGGTATTTGGTGTTACTAAAATAATTAATATAATTTTTTTTATTTTTAATCATTTTAAAATTCTCGTTAAATAGTAACTTCTATTTTTTGCAATTCTAATGTATTTACTTACAATTCTAGTACTTGTTAGTTGTCCATATTTCTCACGCTATCACACCATCCGTTTTTGGATAGTTAAATTACAATTCTCACAAAAAAGATTTTATACATTTATTCAGATTTATTGATTTTACTCCTTATTTTACAACCGTTTGATTACAGTTTTTCAAATAAGTAATATACAATAAAATTAAAATAAATTTTCAATTAAAATGATTTGCAGAGTATGATTGGTTAGAGTACACTATTACATTACTCTCGTGAGATTTCAAATAAATGGATTGTCATTTCTCTTTTTTTTCCGCACATTAAGCTCGTGATGAATATTTTTATTTGTTAATATGATGCCGGGTCTGGTCGTGGTTTAGTAAAGATTTTAAGTGAATTCACTTGGACTATGCTATGTATCGGGGAGTTATACTGTTTGTAGTGTCTTTTTCTTAAGTCGGAAAGTCATACTATTTATAGTAATTATCTATATTTTTATATTTTTATAACAATTAAACAGTAGAAAATGTTCTTTCAACTAATTTCACAACTAAGATATGAGAAAATTTCAAATATTTAAAAATTAAAAACAAAACTTATTACATATTTTTCCTATATATGAGATAACAATGGTACGAAATAGAGGTTAAGTTTTACAAACACTTCAATAGAGATTTAGTTGTGATTTACTCCCTCCAGTTCATAATAATAGCTTCTTAACTTTTTGACACGCATGTTTAGCAGTAAAAAATACATACATATATTTAATAAAAATAAAAAAAATTATATCAAATAAAAATTTAGAATTTGAACTTTTATATGATATAAAAATTGAAATCTAATATCTAGTGTAGCTATGTGTTTTTTTACTTCTAAATATGTGTGTCAAAAAATCAAAAAACTATTATTTAGGACCGGAGGGAGTAATGTTGTAAGAACCTCATTTTTGAAGAAAATTTTATTTATATTAAAATTTTGAGCCCGGCTATCTTGAAATCGTGGTTCCACCGCTGTATAAAAATATTATCAATAATCTAATGTGGACTTTAGTTGTGATGTAAAGAATGAAATAATAAATTTTATTCTTAAAAATTCAATCAAATATATAATTTTTCCACTTGCATAATTGTTTTTGATATTGAGTTAGTTTAGATCTACATTTAATTTAAGGGTCCGGGATTAAAGTTAAATTTTGATTTTGAGAATACGTCACTTTATTCACATTTAGGAGAAGGATTTAAGAACTTTTATTAATTATAAAAAAACACGAATGGACAGTTATTTTCAAGGACCAACTGTCCTAATTTTTAGTCGTGTCGAAAATTAAATTATCGACAATAGATTTTTTCTCAGGTTATGAGTCTATATTTGTTTATAATTTCAACAGTTCATGTAAATATTTCGTTATTATAATCATCATTATGGATGTACTACGTAGTAGTGTAGTACCAATTAGAGCCGGCCAAACGGGCGGGTCGGCTCGCCCCGGCCCGCCTGAGAACCGGGCTGGTTCAAAAACCGGCATGAACCGCTTAAAAAACGAGCCGTCCACGAGTTGGTTTGGAGTGAACCGGAACCGGCACGGCATGGCTCGCCTAACCCGCCTAACTCTCCTAACCCGCCTCAGCTCGCCTAACCCGCCTAACTCGGCACGTTTAATATTTTATTTAATTAATTTTATATTTATTTTAGCCTTTAACTAATAATTTTAATTTAATTAAACATTATATTTGAGAATATTTTTATATAATTTCACATTTATTTATTTGTATTTAAAAATAATAATATTTGATATAGCAAAAAAAAAAAATTATGTATCTTAGAGATATATTTTAATTATATTAAAATAAATATCACCTAATATTACTTAATAGTAAGATATCAAAATATAATTATATATCGATTTTGGTTTAATAATTATTTTTCCATCTTTCATATACAGAATATTGTGTATTTTGGTCTAATATATTTTTTAATATGTTTAATATGTACAAGCGGTTTGTTCCGTTTTTTAGAGAGGAGTCCTCTCAAATTATTTGTAAAATATTTTTTAATTAATAAAATTTATAGAGGTACCATCCTCTTTTATTTCAAAAATATTCGTATAATTTTTTAATACTTTTAAAATTTTAAATGGAATTAAAATTTTAAAATTAAATAAATAAATAAACCCGCCGAGCCGCACACGAGTCAGTTTTTCTGAGAACCGGCTCGACTCGGCACGGCCCGGACAGCTTCATGTGCCGTCCACGAGTCAAGAGGTGGCCAAACCGGCACGTGGCCGAACCGGCATGGCTCGCCACAGCCCGCTCGTTTGGCAACCTCTAGTACCAATTACCAAATGTAGCACCATGCTACCAAATCCACAGTAAGCAAAAGCAAACAAACAGAAGTAAATGTAAATCATAGCACTAATGTGCAGATAGTAATTGTATAGGAATTCATATTCTATAGTCGAATGTTCTGTATATTATTGTAGCCACTGAAGCACTAGGGATATATAATACAAGTTGCTACATATGAGCTTTGACCAAACTATTGAGCTTGTTTTAGGACTGCTTAATTACACAGTTGAATTTGTCAAACATAGGCCAAATGGCCAAAAACTGACCAAGAACATGCAGTGTTTGAAAAGAGTGAGTTGATACCACTATTAAGAACACATTATTTCATAAATTTCAAATTAGCATGTCGAGATGCAAAAGTTTTCCTGTAAGGAGGTCTACAGAATTGTTCACGGCAAAGACTAAAAACACATCATCACAAGGAGGAAGATTCAAAGTTTCAAAGGCTGTGGTTCTCTGCATATTAGAGCACTTTTATATGTAGCAGATTAATGTTTTAAGAGAATCAATAACTTAATAAAACTGAAAAAAGCGGGAGTATGGACACATTCCTTGAAGGCCAGAACTACACGATATTAATAGTATAACATAATCAGAGTCTTCAGACTATGATCGCCGACGATCCAAACTATTAGCAGTTTAGCGCCATGCTCAACGTTCAATGACTGGTTTGGTCAGTATATCAACACGTTTTCTTTTAAAGAAGTCGCGATACATTTCCCCTTTACCAAATTCTCAGTACACAACAACAAAGGATACACAAACATAAAATCCAAACGTTAGTGTAGTTGATATGCTTCATAGTTTGAAACCAATAGCCAAAGTTGAAATCCTCACNACTAGCAAGTTAAATAATAATATTATATATTATTATTCTGTGAATAATTCAATATTCATTGGATTATTTAATTACGCAAGTGAGAATAATAATTACATTAATATTACAATCAAAACCCAATAAAATAGGGATGTGTTAGGAATCTACATGTAATTTGATGATAACATTAATCTTAGAATCATAAAAAATTTATTTGATGTAACTGGTCAATTGATATGAAAATTTTATAAATATCAATTGATTAGGAAATCATTTATCAGTTGAAATATTTATATGAATCAACTGNTAAATTTATTAGCAAATTGATGATGAAGATTTATGGAGGTCACACTAGCCATCATTTATATTTTAAGCATATTCTCAAAATAGCATCATAAAAAAGCATAACTTGGTGAAATTGCCTGATGACAAATTTAAATAATAACTATTTCACATAATTATATCCATATTTGTTATAACCAAAAAATTACAAGTGCAATTTTGTATTGACGAGTGATGACATTGCTAGCGACTGATGGAAGCTTGACGACATAGTTGACGAGTGGAAGTTTATTGGACAACTAGCAAGTTAAATAATAATATTATATATTATTATTCTGTGAATAATTCAATATTCATTGGATTATTTAATTACGCAAGTGAGAATAATAATTACATTAATATTACAATCAAAACCCAATAAAATAGGGATGGCAAACAGCTGACGAGTAGAGTAGTTCTCCACGAATAAAGCTTAACAACACTTGACGACCGAGAATCAAGGAAGAGATAAGTCATATCAATTGCAACAACTCAATCACTTGGATAAGATAAGACTAAGACTCTCTAAAATAATGGAATGTGGTCAGCTGGAATCTCCACTAAAATAGAAACAAAAGAACAGCTGAAAAGTACACAATACACTGACGGGAGCTGACCANAAGAACATCAGTTGATGGATTAAAGGATGAATCAATTGATATGCTTAACAGTAAGTTATCAATTGATTGTAACAACACAGAAAGACTATATGTTATAGATCCACATAATAAAAGCACACCTATGGAAGACAGCCTAGGGTGGCTGTGAAGACTCAATCCGTAGCTGTCTTTCAAGTCTGTTTTCCTAAAAAGGAAAAAGGAAAAAGAGAGACAGATAGAAACAATCCTAGAATAGGAATTGTAAAAATACACTTGTAGTATATAAACAAGTGTAGTAGCATTGTTAGAAATATAGAAGTTAGACAATATTTCTTAAATCAACTGTTCAAGCTTCAGAGCACATTGTAAGATCAGTTGATTTTTCTAACCTTGTAAAAACGAAGCTAGGTTTTCTTTTAACCTAGGAACATTGAGCAAAAATATAAACTGATGGAAAAACCAATCCATCAGTAATTTTTAAATCTCTTTATTCAGTTTAATTTTCAGTTATTATTTGTTCAAATATATTCTCTTAAACTCTCAAACATCAAGAACAAATATTAAAAGAAGTAAAAGTTTTAATATTTCTATTCAACCCCTCCTTTTACAAATATTGACATTGTTCTAAGGAATAACAATTGGTATTAGAGCAGGTTTTCAACATACAGAAAGTTTCAAGATCAAGAACAGTCAATATGGGCCAAAAAGATTCAGGTGTAAAGNTTTCAACATACAGAAAGTTTAAAGATCAAGAACAGTCAATATGGGCCAAAAAGATTCAGGTGTAAAGATTCTAGTATTAGAAAAGGATGAATACTTTCCATGGAAGGTAAAAATGCATCTGCATCTTCTTTCTCTCGACCCTCCCTATGTTCATTGCATAGAGAAAGGTCCTCATATTCCCATGAAGCTAGTCACAGGTGTGAACCCCGATGGAACTCCTGCACTTGACAAATATATTTCTAAACTCATATATGAGTTCACAGAAGAGGATGAAAAAGAAGTACTCAAAGACAAGAAGGTCATGAACATTATGTTTAATGGTTTAGATAAAGATATGTTTGACAATGTGATAAATTGTACTTCATCAAAAGAGGTATGGGACACTCTTCAAACTCTATGTGAAGGAACTGGACAAGTAAGGAAAAATAAGATGCAACTATTGATTCAAAAGTATGAATAATTTCATTTTAAGAGTGGAGAATTTATCAATGTCACCTATAGCAGATTTCAGAAGTTGTTAAATGGACTGAAGCTATATGGTAGGGTTTATGCAACTGAGGATACAAATCTAAAATTTATTAGATCTCTTTCAAAAGAATAGAAACCAATGACTGTTTCCA
This sequence comes from Oenanthe javanica, assembly GCA_008931105.1. Taxonomy (NCBI): domain Eukaryota; kingdom Viridiplantae; phylum Streptophyta; class Magnoliopsida; order Apiales; family Apiaceae; genus Oenanthe; species Oenanthe javanica. Next base: position 39,066 of record QRFB01000133.1, on the reverse strand, counting down.
TTAGACAATCTCAGGACTTCAAGGTTTATACTCTTGAGAAACTTTATGGTATTCTCAAGACATATGAGTTGGAAATCTAACAAGATGAGGAGATTGATAAGAATCAAAGAAATGAGAAAATTGTGGCTTTGATAGTCAAAGGAAATGAAGAAAAGAAGGAAAGTGGTTGTGTAGAAGAGTCTATCATGATGACTGGTGATGCTGTTGAAGAATCATTCAAAAGAAGAAAGGGCAAGTGTGAAGAAAATAAAACATGCTTTCGGGATGATTTGGATGAGATTGATTNAGAAACAATTAAAAGAGAAATTAGAAAAGATAGCACCTGTGGAAATTACTCAACCTAAGTCTGAGAAAAAGAAAAAGAATAGGAATGGTAAAGTAGGCATTAATAAGCACAACAACTAGACTCCTGACATGTATGCTTCTAGAAAGGTATGTGCTAAATGTGACAGTGTAAATCATTTGTCTATGCAATGCAAGAATGAAAAGAAATCTATATCTTCAAATGATTTAAATGTACATGCCATGACTGCTAATGCCATGTTTACCAATCCTATGCTCATGAATGTCTTGTCTTCTAATTTAGTTGCACCAAATGTTCATATGCCTTATGCACAAGTTCCATACATGTATAATCCCTTCTTTGCATATGCAAATAT
>QRFB01000133.1:13622-24650 GCA_008931105.1 Oenanthe javanica | reverse complement strand
ATATCTAGACTCCAAACCTATAAATCTACAAAAGAAACACCAGATGCACCATAGATCTAATCGATCTAACAAAAGTAAGCAACGTGATTTCCAATCTATTCATATCACATATATCAAATACTATGAAGTGTCATCATAATTCATAAACTAACAAGTGGTCGACGAATCTAAAGCAAGATGTCGAGTGGTTCGAAGATAAGATAATTTACCTGATAAATGGTGAATGTAGATACAAAATGATGGAGTGAGTTAGAGTAGTTGAATGTGAAATTTTGGTTGAGTTGCCTTACGAAGAGTTCAACTGTAGATGAGTGTAACTGTTTATAGCCAATGAACCCACTACTGTAGTTAGATTACTTTGCTTTTGGAGTTCTGCCACCCGTTTGATAAATTCATCATATATTTATTCGCACAAAACTAGTTTTTATGTGAGATTAATATAAATCTAAAATCATAATTGTAACTAATATGTACAGTTTTAAAATTTAAAAACTGAAATTAAATCAAATATTATTTAGTATTAATTTTGTATTTACCTATTGGTTTACACGAAATAAAATAAATAAATATTTTATATATAAATTTATTATTTTTTTATAGATATATGCATATTTATTTATATAATTATACTTAATTTTATAATTTTGTATGTAAATATGATGCAAATATATATATTTGTAAAAATATACTTAATAATATAATATATTTATATATTTATTTATTTTTATATTACACGAACACGAAAATCCACTTTTGTTTTTTACATTTTAGTACACGCAGAAAGATATGCTAGGACGCGAACAAATTGACAGGTCTGTACTTCTGTCAACTGCTCTTTTATTCCAATCTCATTTGCCAGTCAGCCACTGAAGCATGCCACAAGAGTGAGGCGTTTGTGTCGACTANTGCCACAAGAGTGAGGCGTTTGTCTCGACTTTTCCTCTCCAACTTGTCTGCTTTTAATCGTTGCTCAACATATTCTGTTCGAGGCACGAGCGAAGTCCTCCATTGAACGTCAACAGTCGGTCATATCTGATTAGAATGTCAAGTCATGAGAGATATATCATATATATATCGTCGAAGATCAACGGGGTGATCTCAGCATGCACCAATCTACCGCCCAGACAGAGAATTGTATAAATAAAGAGTGCCGCCACGTGTTTGATGGTATGTTTGAATCAATTGTGTCTTTATCGTTATGATATATTTTAGAAATTCGTGCCAGGCTTTCAAACATTTTTCCTTTTCAGATTGTCTTCGTTCGAAAGTTCAAGCTACTTAAAGCACCTAAAAATGACATTGGCAAGTTCATGGAAGTTCATAGTCATTTTGTGATCTGATATGATCCAACTATTTTGTCCAATGATTACTTCTTCCTTCTGTGGTTTTGTTGTGCATGTATGTGCTTCGAATTTTCCATCTCATTATTATATCGAGCTTTTCTACCTAAATATATGACACTTGTATGTGTATTATCAGTGTGTGGTAGGCTTGGATCAATGGTTTACAGTACCATGTATTATAGCGAGTAAGTGGCATAGCCTCAGTACTTGTCATTTGGTTTAAAATTATGCTTTATTAGGTTATCTTTCTTTTACTTCATATCACTGCAAGCATATTAGGTTATCACTTGTGCAGCCAGACTAATAATTGCAAATTGTTGATCTGACACCCCGTTGAATCTCTAAATTGTGAATTTTTTGTGCGCTTTAACTTTTAATATTTACTTTGTCTATCAATAGTATGTTTTATTCCACTTGTGAGTTTCAATTACGCTGTTTATAAAACCATCTATTTATTATGTTGTAGAATATAATGCTGAAAAGTTGCCACTTGGTAAGCTAAGTAGGTCGAGAATTTCTGACGTCAGCCTTTCTATGATTCATGTCTTTTCTTTTAAGGTATATTTTGATTGTTTACATGTGATATTGAAACCAAAATATTTAGAATTACATGTCTATGTTGATCTGTGTAAATAATCTAGACGTCCATTTAGAGCCGTGGATACCTTATGGGAGCAGATCATAAAGAACCTTTCATATGCAGTGTACAAGCAACGACATTTGAATTAGGCTGTAAATTTGTGATTCTTATCCCAAGTATAGTTCCTGCTGGCATATAATTTTTGATTTTTGGTATTGATGTATTAGAACATATAATTTTTTGCTGCCGGTCTTCCCTCAATTAATTCTCTTTTCTATCAAATGGGTTTTAATATATGTTAAAAAAAATATAATGGGAAACTCGCACGCACTAAACTGTCCAAATTTTTCCCAGGGCTATAAGGTGTTGGAGAAAATTGCAGACATGATTGGCCAATCAGATCGAAAAAAGATTGAGCAGCTAAGTGGGTGAGAATCGTTCACCATAATGTGCTTTCTCTCGTACTTCAGCAAAAGTTTTAGATAAGTTTTCTTACTACGCAGAAACACACACACACATACACGCCTCACACAGACAAGGACATATAATTAAGATGTACCTGATCTACTGAACCTCATATCTGATGATATTCTGACAATCTATTACAAGCGCTAACAATATTTCTCATGCCTTTTTTCTGCATAGAATTTTACAGTGAGTCCTCACGATTTTGGTTTTAAAAAGATGTGCAAGTCTCTGCTTCTTTCAATCCTATACTATTTCTTATCACTAACCGGCACCTGCTCACGTTTGATTAACTTTGCTTCACTTTATCAGTCAATTTTTCACAATTTTATGAAAATTTAGATAAAGTTGGGTAGAAACTGAACGTGGACTACCACATTCAGTTGAAAAATGTAACCAACTATTCTCGAAAAGCTTATAACAATAGATGTTTATTGTGGATTATAAATTCTTATTTGCTGGTTAATATAGGTAGCAAATAATTGAGTCAAAAAAACTTTGCTAACAATGAAAATACTATGTTGAAAGGTGAATTTGTCGTCGACGGTCCTCAAAAGTTAAAACACAAATTAGAAATGGTAGTTCTCTCTATCCTTTCTTGATTAGACACTGAATTGCAATGAGATTTGTCATATATTTAATTAAAAGTATCATCTCTTCTTATGAGGTAGGTGAAAGCACTTGGTGAAATTGTGGTCGCGACAAACTTGTTGGAAGACGACATGGGAATGCAGGTGTTGTTTCTCTGCTCTTGATAACATTATGCTGTGAATTTCTGCGGCTTTCTTTCTTTTAATCACTTACTCTTCTTAACAGGTTTTTTATTTGGGTAATTTTTTTATATATTTTCTTGTTATGGTCAATAACCACATTTTTACTCTTGAACACATTGACTTTGTATCATCAGAATAACAACCATATGCATTGGGTACTAGCCCTTATTTAAAGTGACTTACAACATCAATGTTAATTTAAAAATCTACTTATATAATAGGTAGATCCTTTATATTCCACTTATCAACTACTGTGAATATTGTCCAGATATTACAGGTCTCTAGGGAAGGTGAAGCTGAGCGATTTAAGAAGGTAAATACAATATTTACTTATGCCTGTAGCATCATCTTGCTTCTATGAGTTTATATAATGTTGTTTGCAATTATAATATCATTTTCATTCTGGTTTAATATCTTGGCTTCCTCCCTCTTTTCTTCTAAGCAGTTCTCTGGTACAAAAAATAGAATGCTATTGTGGCGTGGTTCTCGGCTTATAAACTGGACTAGAATAATAAAACAAGGTAAGCCTGTTTCCTTTTCCTATTTTTAATTTGTTATTGAATGCAGTTTTTCTCACTTCAATCTACCCCATATATAACAGTAGGTCTGCGCATTACCCCTCCTAAAGCACCGTCACTAGATACATGTTTGGAAAAGGTGTCTATTTTGCTGACATGTTCTCTAAAGTGTAAATCATACTGCTAAACCCCTGCACTTCCATCTGGAGTGCTGCTTTTATGTGAGGTAGTCCTCCTAAAGATATAAAAATATCCTAACCACGTCAAGTAATGAGAAATGACCTTGAAGAAATATCTTAAACTTTAATGGATGAGCTGTGTTGGCCTATGATCTTAGGTACCAATAAATTCCTAGATTTAGGTGGAATGAGAACTGTCATTCTTTCTATTTCTCCAATATCATGGGCCGCCTGAATGGATTATTGATTTTTTTTTAATTTATTAGATAACCTCTTCTTGTTTTGTGCAACCATGAATTTCTTATAGTTTATAGTCTTTAGTGTCATCTTATTTTGTAGGTTGTGTTGGATGACATGGTGATAGGTCCATAATTAATACATCTTTAATACCTATTTTATGTTTGATTTCGTAATTTTATTAGTTAATTAATTAATTTTATTTTGTTTTATAGGAAATTAATTAAAATCAGAATTGTAGCAGAAAAAGGAGAATACAAGGAAGGAGGTGGAGATTACTTGGAGGCAAAGAAAAAGGAGATAAAATCGAATGCTTGTTGGAGAAGAAAAAGGAATAGAAGGAAATATTTAGAATTCAATTTGTAATCGATATAGAAAACTTACATTATTTCCCCTATATATATGGGTCTCCTCTCGTGTATTTCAAACCTGAACCTTAAACTTAAACTTTAGTTTTTAATAATTAGGAGTAGGAATAGAGTACTTTTATTTTCTTGCTCTTTCAATACAAACAAGTTTTTATCTCTCAAACACTTTTTCTGTTATTCGTTATTTGCATGTTTTATATTAGTTGCTTTGTTTTGTTCTTTAATCACGCGTAGCTAATTCTCTTGCCCTAGGATGAAAATGAAGTTAGTTATTTATTTTTAGTATTTGTTTGTTCCTATTAATTGATTCTCATGATTTTCCTTGGTGCTTAATTGATTTGATTAACAAAGTGATTTTGATATATTATTGTTACCGAATTTATTTTTCATAGCCTATGCTTGCTCCATGAAGTTTTGATGGGTTATTGTTAGATAATAAGTTTCATAGTATATGCTTGTCTCGTTAATTGATATTTATTTGTTGAAGAAAGAGAATTGATTTTTAGGGCAAGTTGGATATTAATTGTGATTAGTTGATGAATCCGGATTCCTAGATTTTTCATATTTATTTGATCANGGTTTTCCATATTTATTTGTTCTTATTTGCTTATTAGGTTAAACAAATCTCATCTCAATATTATTTGTCTAGTCTGCCTGATTTATTTATTAGGGTTTGAAAGTTTCATAGTCTCTAAGGATCGATCTGTCATTGCTACAATTAAACACTGTGCGCTTGCAGTATTTTTACACATCAAGTTTTTGGCACCGCTGCCGGGGACTATTGGTAATTTTTACTCCTTAATATTTAATTCTTCGGATTAGTTTCTTGTTTTTCTTTGTATTTTTTTAGGGATTTGTGAAGCGGAGAAAAGTTTGGACAAGAAGATCGTTAGAAGGCATCGTTGNACACATCAAGTTTTTGGCGCCGCTGCCGGGGACTATTGGTAATTTTTACTCCTTAATATTTAATTCTTCGGATTAGTTTCTTGTTTTTCTTTGTATTTTTTTAGGGATTTGTGAAGCGGAGAAAAGTTTGGACAAGAAGATCGTTAGAAGGCCTCATTGTCTCCTTTGAAATTTTTGAAAAGCACTTTTCGGTATTCCATATCACCTCTCTACTTTTGTTTTTTCTCACATATATTAAAAAATCCAAAAAAGATTAAATATTCAAAAAATCCAAAAAAATTAGTTAGTTATTTGTCTTGTTAAAAACCAATTTGTTGCATCATTCACATATCACATAGGAACACATCATCTAGTTTTTCTTTATTTTATTTTATTTTATTTCTTTCCATCTTATAATTGTGGTGATTGCTGGAGGAAAGAGATACGTACAATTTAGATTAATTCACGTAGTGTAGTGCATCCATAGTTGTTTATTTTCTCTTTTTTTTTTTGTGTTGCATTCATATAATCAATCTTAAGGGTGCCACCCAATACAAGATAAGGTAAGGGATTTCATCACCCTTTCCTTGGCCCACAAATCACTAATACGTTCATCTTGCATTCCCCTTACCTTAATAAAATCAAGTAGACGTTGGCCCCTAGGATTTCGCGCTCACTTAGGAAGAGAACCTAAGAAGAAACAAATCTTTACGTATTCTTACTTTTGGTGTCTAGGAAAGCGAGAGCTTACCTGGCCAATTTGGATTGGTGTCTAGAAGCGAGGTTATTTAATTGCGCGTTTTGCTTTCGAAAGATCGCAAAGAAGGCCCCCTTGCAGCCTGGCCAATCGGTTTGAATATTTCTAGATTTGTGACTCTTAGTATTATCTTACAGTTAGGAGCATGTCTATAATTTCTCTAGGTTAACATAGACATATGATTTTTCTTTTGCATTTTTTAGGTGTTTAGTTATATATCTTGTCTGCTACGTGCTTACTTGTAAATCATGTCTATTCCTCTTAGAGACCGTTGTTACCCCGCTCATTCCGCCTAACCCTCATGCATAGTCCTACCAACAGTAAATGGTAATAATTTTGAAATTAAATCTCACCACATTAGNTAATAATTTTGAAATCAAATCTCACCACATTAGCATGTTACCTAGGTTTACTAGGGTAGAGGGAGAGGATCCATATCTTTTCATCCGAGAGTTTGAGGAAGTTTGTGCCTTATAAAAAATTCAACAATTGACTGATGACTCCATTAAATTGAGACTTATCAACTTTGCTCTTAAAGAAAATGCTAAAAAATGGTTATATAGTCTACCCATTAATTCTATTTCAACTTGGGAGGGATTTGTAGGCATATTTCTAAAAAAATATTTTCCAAACCATAAGGCTAACAAACTTAGGAATGAAATCAACCAATTTCAACAAAATCAAAATGAGTCTTTTTGAAAATATTTTGATAGATTTAAAAATATGTTGTCCCAATGTCCTCAACATGGTATAGAACAATGGAGACTTTGTAAAATTCTTTATGAAGCCTTAGATAGTCCAACCACTTCTTTGTTAGAGTCAATGTGTCAAGGTAAATTCATGGATAAAAATGAAGAAGAAGCTTGGCAATTTTTTGAGGAGTTAGCTAAAAAAATGATGTTGTGGGAGTCAACTAGGGAACCAAGTCAGGAAACTGAAAATCCTAGCTCATCTAAAGGAATACATGTAATTGGTAGTTCTCTTGCAACTGAAGCTAATTTAGCTACAATCACTAAAAGATTAGAAGCCTTAGAAACCAACAAAGTTTCTCCACAAGTATCTGTATGTGCAAATTGTAACTCATCTAATCATGTGATAGAAAATTGCCCTGAAATTCAACAAGCTAATGCCATGTTTCAAGCGAGAGTTATGAATGACCCCTTTGCACCGACGTATAATCCTGGTTGGAAAAATCACCCAAATTTCTCATGGAACCAAGGTCAGTACAATCAGTTTAACCAACCATCTCAAACTGCTTTTCAAAAGCCTCCTTCTGGTCCATACCCAACTCAAAATCCCAACTCATTTCCTGCTCAAAACTTTGGCCCATATCCAACTTCTGTTTCAATTCCTTCGAATCCTCCTGGTTTTAATGAAACTGATAAGAAAATGAATTTCTTGGAAAAGAGTATTGAGGCGTTATTGAAATCCCAAGCTAATATAACTCAATCTCAACAGGCTTTCATGCAAACTATGACCCAAGATAGGAAGTTACTAAATTCCAATACTCAAACCATATCTAAACTAGAGGTCCAAATGAGTCAGTTAGCCAACACAACCAGTGAGAGAGAGAGAAACCGATTTCCTAGTCAACCTGAGGTTAATCCTAAATTTCATCCAAACCAAAAAGCTCCTGAAAATGTGAATTCCATTATCTCTCTTAGGTCTGGTAATCAATTCAACAATCATGTTGGTCTCAATACTCAAGAGGAAGAAAAACTCACTTCTGAACAAAATCTTTTACTCTTAAATCCTAGTCTTGACCAATCCTTGTCTCCCAAGAGTTCTGAAGTAGTAGTGCAATCTAGTGAGCCTTCCAAATCTGATAAAGCACCTTCAAAACCCATCTCTGATATGTCTAGTGAAAAAGTCTTCAAACCAAAAGCCCCATTTCCTCAAAGACTCACTTCAAACAAACAATCTGCTCAATTGGATAAGATTTTGGAAGTCTTTAAACTAGTCAAGATCAACATTCCGCTTTTAGATGCAATTCAACAAANCTCAATTGGATAAGATTTTGGAAGTCTTTAAACAAGTCAAGATCAACATTCCTCTTTTAGATGCAATTCAACAAATTCCCTCTTATGCGAAGTGTCTAAAAGATTTGTGTACTCATAAAAGAACCACTCATGTTCCTAAGAAAGCTTTCCTAACTTCTCATGTTAGTTCCATCATATCGCATCAAATCCCTGTGAAGTATAAGGACCCTGGTTGTTCTACTATCTCTTGTACCATAGGTGATACTTTCATTGACAAAGCTTTACTTGATCTAGGAGCTAGTGTGAACCTTCTTCCATTATCTGTCTATCAAACTTTGGGTTTAGGTGAGCTTAAAAAGACTAATGTCACTCTTCAGTTAGCTGATCGTTCTATCAAAACTCCTAAGGGCATAGTGGAGGATGTGTTAATTAAGGTTGGTGATTTTGTCTTTCTCGTGGATTTTGTTATTCTCGAAACCGATCCTGTTAAAAATTTCAAAAATCAATTTCCCATCATTTTAGGAAGACCTTTTCTTGCCACTTCCAATGCTCTGATTAACTTTAGGAATGGTTCGATGAAACTCACTTTTGGAAACATGTCTCTCGATCTTAATATCTTTAATGTGGAAAGTCAATCCAATGATCTTTATGACCAACCTGTAGGAGTTAATTTCATTATTGACGTTGTGTCATGGTCGAATCTTGAGGATAATTTAATTGAGTCTCTTCTTGAAAAGGATGTTTTGTTAGAGTATGAGAGTAACAAAGAACTTCATGAGTTGTACCAAAATTTCAGTTTTGTTGAGATGTTAGATGAGTTGAATGCCATTTGTTCTAAACATGACACCCAATTGGAGGATATTTCTTTTGAGCCTAGGACTGTTATTAAGACTTCTGTAGGTAGGCCACCCCCAGTTGAATCAAAACCATTTATATCCACTTTTGGTCAGTACTTTGTAGGTCTCAGTGAAACTCATCATGTTTTTATTTCTAATGACTTAGTCCATGATCACAAATATCAAGTAATCAATCTGCTTACACAATTTAAAGAAGCGTCTAATCGGTCTATGGATTATGTTAGTGATATGAGTTTTATCTTGTTGCAAGATCATATATTTTTATTGGATAATGTTGTTCTTGAGAATGTGTTTCAACAGTGTGCTTACTCTACGATGAAGGAAGTTTTTCCTCGATGTGGTGTTGATTAGTAAGTTATTCTTGATTGTCTCTCATAGTCCAGTATAGGTATGGGGGAGTAACTATGTGTGTATGTGTGTGTGTGGTATAGGTAATTTTGTATCTTCTCCATTTCTTTATCAGGTATTCTCGTCCTTTTACTTTGTCATTTCTCTCTTATTTGCATACATTGAGGACAATGCATGATTTAGGTATGGGGGAGGGAATTAGTAGTATTATAAATAATTCAAAAATTCAAAAAAATTAGAAAATCCAAAAATAGAAATGTTTTAGCTAAGTTTTCCACTCTTGTACTTTGATGCTAGTTGGTGTTAACAATTTTTTATAAAATTATATATATGTAATGCCTTGAGATAATTCGAACGTAGTTGAGTAAGGTTTTCTTCATGAAACTTGTGTCGAACAAATTTTTGCTTAAAAGTCCAAGACGACACTTATTGCACAAGGTCTTTGTTGGAAAGATTGTCTAGGGAAGTTTTCGATACCTGAGAGAGAGCCCACATGTTAAAACAATGTCGAATCAAATGTTTGTGGAAAAATATATAAAGCATCAAGTACTCCTTTGAGATCAATGGGTGGAAAATACAATGTTATATGAAAGGGACGACCCATGTACATGTGCTGGTATTAAGTACGATTGTACGAGAAATGAATTTTTCTTGGTAACTTTGCACTGCCCTTGGTTACTGGAGAATTACTTGACGAGCTAGGATAAAAGTAGTAATTGACTAGTCTTGTTTTGTGGCCTTTGTTACTCGAGTAATTAAGTCCGTAGGGGTATTTTGAAATCTAGTGCCCTAAGACCAACTGGTTTGGGAGTCATTGGCCCAAAGCTCGTTATATGGGTAATATAGAAAACCTAAGAAAACAGACATTATACAGTCAATGAAAATAATAAAAGCAAAAAAATTATGAATTTTGGCTAGATAATTGTTTTGATAGAGATTGGGTCAGTTCAATATTGGTTGAAAAAGAGGAAATGTACTTATTCAATTGATTCTTCAGAGACCTATTTTCACGACACACCTTGGGAGTTTTTGCAAACGTTTGCGTCTATATAAGTGGATTTTAGATACCTACATCTTGGCTATTATTAGAAGAGTCTTTAAGGTATGTATTTTCCTAAAAATCTTCTTTTGTTGACACCGATGAATGTTATTGATAGAGTGGGCTGCTTGCTAGAATATTTCACAGATTTTATGGGTATATCTTCTCTAAACCCTTAGGAGACAACACTCCTCTAGTAGAGATCGTCTACGAGTTTAAATGGGTTGTTACACCTAAAATTATCCGCGAGTCCTACGACAGTGGCTAGGTTTTTATATAGTATTTTTCCTTTCAATTTTCTCGAGGACGAGCAAAAGATAGGTATGGGGGTATTTGATAGGTCCATAATTAATACATCTTTAATACCTATTTTATGTTTGATTTCATAATTTTATTAGTTAATTAATTAATTTTATTTTGTTTTGTAGGAAATTAATTAAAATCAGAATTGTAGCAGAAAAAGGAGAATACAAGGAAGGAGGTGGAATTACTTGGAGGCAAAACAATTAGAGAAAAAATCGAATGCTTGTTGGAGAAGAAAAAGGAATTGAAGGAAATATTTAGAATTCAATTTGTAATCGATATAGAAAACCTACATTATTTCCCCTATATATATGGGTCTCCTCTCTTGTATTTCAAGACCTGGACCTAAGACCTTAAACCTTAACTTTAGTTTTCAATAATTAGGAGTAGGAGTAGA